>BMAT01007483.1:400526-418194 GCA_019649035.1 Elysia marginata | reverse complement strand
TTCAAATGTTACCCCAACCCCCAGTTGGATGGAGAAGTTCAAACAGAGAAATAAAAAAACAAAAAAAAAAAAAACAATCAAAAATGAACAAATGAACACACATTATGTCCGTGGGCTTTATTGATTGAAAAATGCAAAGGGAGACAACTTGTGATGTTGCAGTAATTGTGGTTCGATTATTTCCCTTTAAAATTTATATTAAAAAAGGACTTATTTTAAACCAAAATGACTTTAATCCGAAATTGATTAGAAGGACCCCAAAATTTCGGTTTAAAGGGATTCTACTGTATGGTAAATAAAGTTAAAAATTATTTTTGGATGATTTTAATTTGCATGTGTGGTAGATTGACGAAGAATTGTTTTTGTAAGATATATGAAACGTTTTGTTGAGATTTGAAACTCATTTAGCTCAACCCTTTTCTTTTATTTAAGTTTTATATCTGTATAAATATTAAAATGTAAAAAAGGTTAAGATACTTTTGTGATGCTTACAATGTATTAGTACACAGCTTCATGACATGTTAAGAAACTTTATGAGTGAAGGTAACAACATCAATAAAAATTATAAAAAGATCGTTGAAGTCTGCCAATTTCTGAATACATGATTGTACTTTGTTCAAGTTTGTGTTCCTTGGATTGAAACTAAATGATTTACAATATGAAAATATTTGATTAAGTCTCATCATTTGTTTTTGATTCTTTAGTAGCTCTAACATTTATTGAATTTTTTCACTGCCGGTGCCATAGACAGTTGGTCTAAATTAGGTTTTTACAAATCAATCCAAAATGAATTCTATAATAAAAGCATATTGCTTTTGATTGAACTTTAACCCTTTGATCCCCTGTACCTGGCCTCTTGAGCAAAGTTGTGGATTTGCAGAGGCAAAAGAAAAGCTTCCTACAAAACTGTATCTTTGGGTGAAAATTATGCATTCCAACCCGAAAGTAGTTCATTAGGTCTAGATCTTTCACCATTTCTAACCCTAGGAAAATGTGGCTCATCTCTATAAATCAGTACTTCGGGTTCCAAGACTTTGTCACAAGTCAGTCATATTTAATTCTCTAGAGTGAGAGCAAAAGTATTCCCTACATCTCATTACTGAATTGATCATGCACCTGCATAATAGTTGAAACAAAGAATACTTTGCAAGATGAACCAACATAACCAGTAAATGATATGGCAAAGGGGCTTTTCATTTTGCTAGGTTGTCTTTGAAATGCTGAACCAAGATTCCCAAGAAAGGCAATATTATTTCCAATTTTAAGTTCAAAGCATGAACTGTTGCATTTCTAGCGAATCCTGATTAAGCAATTGAAAATTTTAGGTTTATTGTCTTCTTACACTGCTGTTACTGGACTATTTTATTGTACAAAAGTAAAACTTTTGTGTACAATATGAAGTAAGTTATGACCCTTATTTAGGCATAATAACTATAACAATGAAGTGATGACAACAAAGGTTTTTGAAAATACACAGGGTTTGGGAATGCAAACAACTAAGGGTTGTTATCATCATCTGGTTAAACTGAGTGACAGTCATTGAGTCAATAGATTCTCCAGTTCACTAATGTGTGACCAATGACTTGTATGAAAATTGCTGGAAGGGTTATACACTTCCTAAACTTAAAAAGAATGCAATTTGATAGTGTATTTTGTTAAATTTTGAACAATTTGAAATCAAATTCTGTTGTGTAGCTTAAAATTTAATGAAATACAACAGTGGGATCCAGATAAAGTCAACACCCTGGGACTGTAAAAAAGTATTAACTTTATCCATTTTTTTTGGTGGGTGGGTGGGGGGCAGTGCAAGGAATACTTTTAAGTAACATGTGAACTAAGATTGGAGTTTGCCCCTTTTGCTGAAAGTAAAAATAGGCACCCTTTAAGTTAATAATTTAAACTTGGTTAACCCTCCCATGATATTTTGCAAGAGGTAAAAATAAAGTTGATAAAAGTAAAACTAACCACAGGTATCACAGACTTGAAGTAATTTGCAGTTGTAATATAGTGCAATCTGTAACTTTGTAAGAGCTAGATAACTTCAAGCATGAGCACTGGGAAGGTAATTAAAAAAAAATGAAAGTTAGCCTAGACTAAATACAAGGGTGTGTGCGCATGTTGGACTGGCGAAGATGGTAAGAGAGGGAGAATCACCATTCAAGTTTCCCAATCAGAACTAGTCACTGTTCTCTGTTTAGCCGCTTTACCCACCCCCTCTCTCCCTCTGGAGAGACCTTGCTAGGTCAGTGGGCCCAGGTCGGCAAGCATGCTTGGGACGCAGTGTCTTTAACCGTGAATGGAAACAAAGATCGCCCACCACCTCCACTTTTCTCTTTGTCTCTCCCAAGACCCATCTGGGGTCTCTCTATCTCTTTCCAACAGGCTACGAGGTGTTGACTTAAAGTGAAAGTAGGTCCGAGGCAGTTGACTTAATGCGAAATAAATAAGTGAAATGCCGATTAAGTCAACACCTTGGCACCGAAAAAATTTGAAATTTAAGCAAGAGTTGACTTTAGCCATTACAAAAATATAGAGAAATATAAAATGGGACTGCAAAAGAGTTGATTGTAAGCAAGAATTTCCCTAAAAGGTGTTGACTTTAAGTGGATCCCACGGTAAGTCACATAAATAAAGAAGGAAAGAAAAACGGGACCGTTGCAAGGAGTTGACTTCTCACGAATTTCACTGTATGTTTTCTTGCTATGAAGATTGTAACTTGTAACTGCTTCTATCAAAGCATGGCCTCAAATCAAATGTCAGTAAATCAAATACAGTACAAGAACTACATAATACAGAACTTAACACATTGAATTTTACCATGGGTTTAATGAGTTTGAAAAAAGATGAACATGAAAAATAAGTTATTGCGCGGCACCTTGCATACAATTTTTTTACACTGTTATCATCAAGATAATTTAAAATTATGCATGCATTCACTTTTTAAAATAAATATTAGATCATAACGGTGCATTCCTGAATCTTTATTTAAAAGAATAAGCTACAAATTTATTTCAATTGCTGTTAATTTCAAAGTCTTTGTGAAAGAAAAAAATCACAAATTGGTAATCCTTTTAAAGTAACTTTTTAATATGTAGAATTTTGCCGCAAAGAAATCCGTGGAACAAAAAGTTTTTTACCTTTAGCCAAAATCAACATACAATTTTTTTAAAGACCCATTTGATACTGAAAAGAAAAATTGAAAATCTTCATATCTTTCTCAACGGTGATGATTAAGTAAAAAAAAAACCAGATTCATTTACCTTTGTACAATTCTTCTACAGTTTGGACATAAAAGCTACTCAACAAATAATAACAAGAGTTTTAAAAATCATGTGTGGCATATTTTGAATAACATATAGATCTATATCTTAACTAACACNNNCCTTCCCGGAAAAAAAATATTGGATGAAAAATACTCATCAGCACCTTCACATCGAAGAGGCTTTGAAAACTATTGAAAAACTTATCTTGAATATTCTCTTTCCATATTAACATCCACCCAGTTGGAATCATTTTTGACACGTTCATTTTGTAATAAAATTAAATCCTTGCATACCCAAAAATGCAAGATAAAAAACGAATTTCTCAAAGTTGGCAGGAGATATAGCTTACATTTTTATATGTACAGAAGTTGAGAATGAATTGGGGAAATCTTAAAAACTGTTTTCTTCAAATTAACTTGCCTAACAAGATTTTTAGTTAATATTTATATCTTTTCCCCCCCCTCCCCCACTATTTCTTTAAAGTTCCATAAAAAGTCTGCTTGATATAAACTCAAACCTATTTTCAGCCCATTTTGGTTTGACTATGTATATTTGCTAGTGATGCCGGCCATAGCATAAATTTTTGAGAAAGGTACCAGCTTTCGAATACAAACGAACAAAAAAAATCCAGCTTACTGCAACAGTGAACTTTATTGAATTAACAAATGAATATCTTGCAGAAGAGGTTATTCTTTTTATTCTACCATTTCACTAAATGCTGAGCAGTTTATAATTCTTGTCAAAAGACAGAACACCCTAAAATATTCTAACACTCATGCACAAAATGAGAAATTTTACAGTGAAAGATTAGCAACCATGAATGAAGGCTTTACATTATGAATTTTGTTCTTAAAACCTTATATTTTCATCAGTTCTCTTGCTTTCAACAAAGAATGATCTTCCATACCTGACATATAGACTTCGCAACCTGTCCAACTCAGTTGTATGCATTCAGAGATCTTGATATTTTGAACAACACATTTTTCAGAATTCCCTGTATTAAAAAAAAACTATAGATTGTTGCAAGGGTAAAAGAGTAAGCAACAAAGGGGGAAAAAACTAACTTTTTGTAAAATTCAGGTTTCTAACATCCAACTCATAACTGGTTGCAAGACATAACATTTCTTTACAAAGAAAGGAACGTGAAAATAAGGGGTATACTGCAATTCACAGACTCTCATCAATGTTCCATTTTCTCAGGCTCAGATGCTGCTGTGACTGAAGTACCAGATGAAGTTGTAGACGATGCTGTTGTGCTTGCTTTGGTTTCACCATCTTTTTCTTTATCTTTACTGCTTGTGTCCACATTTGCATTTGATTCTGTCTTAGCTGAGGCAGGAGGGCTGCTTTCATCTATGGTAGATATAAAAGAAGGAAAAAACTGTTTTCAAAACAATCTACTACTGTTAAGGCTGACATGGTACATGCTACAAGACAGCTTATTAAATAGGTGAACTTCCTTATTATTTTTAAAAAATCGACTTTTGACTAATGTTAACTTTTCTTTGCACTAAAACAAATCACCTGATGCTTTAAAAAGTTTTTGTTCACCTACAACCTATATCTACAGTGGACTTTGTATAATTCAAATATTAGCTTAATTTGCATTATATTCTTATATCTTATTATTGATTCAATTCTTCTTTTGTGATGTATAAACAAAAGTTCATTATTATTTTTTTTTTTGCTTTGAAAATTAAAAGTTCAATTTTGAACCCATGGGTTTGAAAAATATTTCAATTGGATGGAATTAGTATTACTTTGATAATGGAAATCATACTTGAGAGTTGGACACAGCTAAAAACTGATCTACAAAATAAGATTTTACATGTGCCTATAAATTCAAAACAAAACAAAAATTTAGTCATTGCTAATTCAATAAAATATTAATAAGTATACTAAAAAATCTTGCATCCCTCTACAGATACACTGTGGCCTGCTTCCACCAAAATGCTTGAGATAAATGAATTAGGCAAACATAAAGATATCAAAATGATTTGAAAGCAAGTGATGATTTTGATAATCCTAAACAAATTTTTTTCTCATTTTATGTGCACTTTGATTCTATACAACTCAAGTCACACTTCAGTAAATGTGTCAAGATCAAAACATTTAAGTTATGTTGCCAATAGAAAAAAACAAAGCATTGCCTACCTTTTTTATCCCCAGCAGGTGTAACCTTGTCATCCCTAAAGCAAAAAAAAAAAAAAGGAACCAAGAATCAGTTTCACAAACAGAAGTTTTCCTAAAATGTTAATTGATATTACACTATTGATGCAGGAGACTCTTAGGTTGTGTCCTTTCCAATCACAGACTCTTTTTTTTTGCATGAAAAGAAGGTGGCTATTAGGGTACTGTAGGCAAAGAATTCTTACAAACCTATTTTAATTATGTTTTATAAGAAACAGTTGCAAAGTCAACAAGAGTAGGCAAGCTTGAGGGAGGGACTCGTAAATATATATATGTGACTTGTCAATATATGTGTAGGGCGCCCACAAAATGAGTCTACATGCAGATTTTTGTGAAACATTGTTGGAAAGGCCTTTTTAAGCTCTCTAAGATTGTGAAAAATTATTTTGATATATATTAATTAGGTCCTGAGTTGTGGGACTTGAAAGACAGAACTAAAGTAGATTTTTTTTTAATTCAAGTTTTTATATTGTAAAAGTCAGAAGGGCATTACCATATTCTCACAAGCTTTAAAACACATTTTTAACATATTTTTTAGGTCTCATAGTGAATATGATGAAAAACATCCTTAACTTTCAAATTATGGCAAAAATATTTTTAGCACAAATTTGACCCACAAATTTGGGTTTCGAATAACACACCATCAGACATAATAAATCAAATTATGAGTAGATTAACAGCTGATTTCAAAGAGAGAATTGAAAGACGTAAAATCTGCCAGAATAAACCACATGCGGTTTTTCAGATCAACAGAAGAAGAAAACAGAAAACATGTAGCATTTCCACAAATTGATTGAGTTAATATGCAAATTTTGATAGAGATATATTTGTTTTAAATACCTCATTGAGACAGAAAATTTTTCACATACCATGTGAATTACTCTTTCCCTTTGAAAACACCATTGAGATAGTTGGGGTATGTATGTAGAAGCCACAAGAATCCTTAATAAGGCGAGCCCCACAATGGACCCCACAGGAACAAATGAGTAGAGGATGGCTAAAGGAGACCTGAAGGAGGACGGTGGGGAGGTCTCTCCTTAGAAAAAGCTATCCGAACAGTAGCGGATTGCCCTAGTTAGAGAGCGCTTGGACTGCCTCCAGCGCCATACGGCTCAGAGAGAGAGAGTAAATGAGTTTAAGAACACTAGTTGTTGGTTGTTTTTTTGTTTGTTTTTTTTTTGGGGGGGGGAGGGTACTGTAATTCGGAGACAGAAAAAATAGATTTAAGATAAACATAATAAACGCGTAGGAAACTGGAAAGGAGATGGCTTATTTCAACGAAAAAAAAAAGACTGCAAAGGCACCTTTAAATGCGGGGTGAGTGGTTTCTGCCTTTCTACCAAAGTTAACATCAGAATACTTTGAGCATAAAAACATAAAACTGTTTCTGGTGGTGGATCACTCTTGTGCTGTTAAATAATTGTTAGCATGTGAGTGCAAACATGCACATCCCCATACACTGATCACAAGCATCAATGATGTAGATTTTAGAAGCACTTACTTTTCACTTGCTGCTTTTGGTTCTTCTTTAGTTTCTGGTGCTTCCTTTTTGACTTCTTTCTCATCTTTCTTCACATCTAGCATAACAGAAAAAAATTATTATCCGTTAAGAAGTTAACTTTATGAGCTTGACAAAACCTAGAGCTGTACGGAGATTTGACATATTAGTAGAGTAATAATGAATTTGTTCCTTTTGCCTCAAGTCACTTAACCTTTTCTTTTTAACAATAATATGGGTTTGTTGCCTTTTTTTTTTTAATTCAGGGCACAATGGTCTATATCTTTCTAAGAGATAAGGGAATGGTGGTTCATATTGATGGAAGTGATGAGAAAAAGTGATGGGTCGCGGTGTAGACTTTGTAATAAATATTAGAAATCAAGATGAAAGGGTTCCCAAAGACACAACATAATTATGTAATATTTTTTGTTTGGCTTATTTGATAGAATGAATCCCATGACTTAAAACCATGAAAAATATGAGCATTATAATTGATCATTGAGTATTACAGCTGTCTAATTTAAAACTATTAAAAAAATTTTTTTTAAATCTTTCTTTCTCAAAATTGGACCAACACACAAAAATAGACTTGAAAAAGAATAGTACCTGTTTCTCCTTCTTTTTTGTCACCAGTATCTGTCTTTTGGCGTTTTTTCTTATGGTCTCTCCTGTCTTTTCGCCCACCATCTTCATCCTCACTGTCAGAAAACTCTTCTTCACAGGCTATTCTTTTGTCAGCTTGTCGAACTGAAACAATTTAAGTTTGCCTCTTTATTGACTTTTCTTTCTTTAAATGAGCAAAAGAGAACTAAAATTTTCAATTAATGTATTCATTATAAATATCTTATAAAAATGGAGCTTAAGTCTTAACTGCTTGAATGCAAAACAACCCTCAGCTTCAAAAAATTATGTTTTAAAGACAGAAGCCTTTAACATTTACAAAGACATCGTTTTAGGTTCCATAAATGTGTGCATTTTGTAAAAAATTATTCCTCAAACCCATATTTAAATTCTTTTTCATTCCACCATAAGGTTGGCAGGTCTAATGAAATATATACAGAAACAATATATATGCAACAAAGTTCTAGAGCTAGATCTATATCGAAGCTGTTGTGATTTTACAACAATTGCAAAATGCATACTTGAAATTCTTTGGTCTGCAGGGGCTTTGTCATCTTCTTCTCCACTGTCATCATTCAATGCATCTTCTGGAATGGCTGGAATGGAAAACAAAACCAACAAACTATCATAATATAAGCAAATAAACACTTGAAAATACAGTCCATTACGCACCAAATCGCAAGGGAATTAAAACAAATTTGAATTACCCCCAAATTAAATTATCAATATACATGTACATTACAAATGAAGGATAAAATCAGTGATTTAAACACAGTTCAAATTGAGATCCAGGTTTCAATTGTACAGATTGATTGAAGGGTATTTTTACAAGCCCAATTGCACTTCAAAGGTGCTCTCAGGGCTTGGGTCCCAATGGCAATTTTACAGGCTGCCACCCAGAGACTAGCAGGGATACCATGACTTAGCCTCAGCCGGTCACATTATACTGACACCGACCCAACCGGACTGTGCTCGGCTGTGTTTCGAACCCTCGACCTCTTGGCCACGGAGCGAAGCCACTACCAACTGAGCTATCTAAGCGAAAAGCCCCCTTTCAATTGTACAGAAGACAGCCATGGTAATTTAGGCACAAGTTTAGAAATTTATGGACATTGCAGAAATTATGTCACTTTAAAGAAAAGGTGAAAAACCCTACCAAACATAATCTAAAAGAGCAGAACTAGATGAATATAATGCAACTGCCTAATATTTAAAGAAAGAAAGAGGGAGGGAGAAAAATGGGGTGGGGAAAGTGTCACATAAAATGTTAGGAAGCCATACCCAATGCTTTAAACACAATTACTACTATTTCAATAACATTTTGAAAAATATTTGTCATCTCACTAAGCAAGGTACTTTAGTTGTTGTTTCAAAATTCAATAGAGACATAAAAAAAGAAAAAATATTTTTAAAATTTTCCATACCTTGCATTTGGACACCGGGAGCATGAGGCAACATTCTGAGGTTTTCAAACAGCCTGGTCCTATGGAAAGAAATTGTATATGAAATTTTCTTTCCTTCATAAAAAACATGAAAAAAAATTCTGCATACCTGTATGTGCTTATCACATTAAGTGATAATGCACCATTGAAAATAACTTCTTACACTGACTAAATTAAGCAGTGTAGCTCAAATCTATGATAAACTTAAAGCTAAAGGCAGGTCTGGTCATTTTTCTTCGTATAAGGCTATCCCTCTAAACCAAATCCCTTTTTTTTAACATCTCATTTTCATTTGTAAGCTATATTTTATCATTTTCTGAGTTAATTTTAAATTCAAACCAACTGAGGGCCAATCTTAATTATGAGAATAGATATAAAATGGCTTTGCTGGTTGATAACTGGCAATAAAGATGGTAAACAGTGAAGCTAGCAAAGAAGTTGTTAAGACCTGTGGTGCCTTGAAACAGCCTTGAAAGGTAACTAGAAAAGTGAGAGAAGATTAATTATAAACACTTACCACAGAGCTTGTTTTAAATTTTAATTCTGACACCTTGTTTTTAAATTATCAACAAGAAGAAGTTGTTTTTTTTATTAACTTCTACATGTAAAATCATTACAATTGGTTGCCAAACACAGTCTTCTATTTTTTTTTTTACAATAAGAGACATATGGCAGTCAATAATAGTGTGTGGATAAAAGCTATCAACAGTCTAGTTGAATGACTCAGTCAATTCTTTGCAAATATATATATATATATATATATATATTATAAACTTGACTATGTAACTTAAAAAGTGTAAAATGTTAACTACCAAAGTAAAAAAAAGATAACACTTGGCTTTACTTACTTGATTTTATCCATGTATTCTGGGGTGTTCTGATTGGCCATGTTTGAAGGGCTTATGTGAAGTTTGAAATCAGGCCCATAGTATTCAAAGTAGTCATTGTATGGAAGCTCTGCAGATTTATTAAAACCCAAGCATTGTTTAAATGAAACAAATTCCCGGCAACTCATAAATGAAATAGCCATTCTAGACAGTGATCATACGGAAAAGTAAAAAACAAAGGAGGAAACACAGGAAAAAGTGTTCACATCGTTTAAAAAAAGTAAAGACAATTTTTGTACATCCTCTAATCCACTTAATTGCTCAAAGCGGTTTAAATGGATTCTCTGATGGACCAGTGCCAACCATATTACCTTCTGAATCCACAGAAAAGCAGCAGTTAAAGCAAATTACCCTAGCATACTGACAAGATCTTTCACTCCTTTTTTTTTTACTTTTTCATTAAATGGAACTGAAAATACAGATTTATGATGAGCAAATTGGAAAATCAAGGATAGCTGGAAAACAACGGACTCCTACGAGGAGCGCTGAAAAACAAATTTCCAAAGCAAATTATGATCATGTTTAGATGACATATGTATCTTTTAGAATCAGGAACCGGTGCGTTAAACACAATAATTTAAACCAAAATAATACTTATAGCACCTTGAGCTTATGTTTACTTAAAATTAAAAAAAGGTTAAATTGCTTTATGAATAACAGAAAGGAGATAACTATGAAATCTTCACTTCTAGACTAAACTAATATCCTCATGATAATTATAAAAAAGAAATCAAAAAATTTAAATCATTACCATTAGCCACATCACAGTTGAGAGCTATAGATGTTTCATACGTCCAACAGCGAGCAACATTTCGAATGGTATAACCACCCCCACCCAGCAACAAAACAGGCAAGTTCCATTTTTTTATGAATTCAACACATCTGCCATGACCTGAAAGAGGGCAGTTCAAAACATATGGTTACAACAAAAAGAAAACTAAATCAAAATAAATGTTCTAAAGTGTCCTCTGCGTGACCACAGTTTTGCTATCAAACACTGAAAAGTAAAATTTATAAATAAACGACAATGTGAACAGACTTGAGAAACAAACAGTTTTAACTCGTTTTGGACATAACTTGTAGATAATACATTTAAATTGGTAAGTTCTAGATCCAACAAATCGGCAATATATCAATATTAAGTTAAACATACCATTTCATTGAATAAATATTAGTGGCTGTAACTTTTCTGATTGTGGCAGAATATTTAAAAGATTTCCACAAACTATCTAAGAATTTTACTAAGCTGCAATGCAGCATGTTAAAAATGGCTCTTTTTGAAAAAAAAAAATGAAAAATGTTATGGCTGAAATTCTTGGTTTAATGCCCCAATCATATCAGTCTAGTTCCCATCAACTTAGTTAAATCTCATGAAATTTCTTTGCTACTTACAAAGACCTTATAAAAAGGACAAAAAAAACACCAGAATTGTCTAAAAAAATAACTCTCAAACATTTTTTACCTGGAGTGAATGCCTCTTAAGTTATTGCATAAATCTTTGAATCTTAACCAATTATGAAATTTGAAAAAAGTTCGAACTTCTTCATTGTCTCATTCCCCGCTACTGTAGATGTCCCATGTTAGTACCAGTCAAATCAGTCAAAATTTGAATTTAGCAGTATACATTAAATAGAAAGGATAAAATTGGTATTCTGAATTCAGTTCAGATTATCTGGATAACAGATTATTTTTATGACTTTACAAAGGCATACGGTATATACAAAATCTAACCTTTCAGAGTGAGATTGAAGCAACCTAATCTATCTCCCGAGAGAGAGTCTGCACCACACTGTAAGACAATTGCACTTGGCTGGAACATTTCCATTACTCTGGTTATTACCTGCGGAAAAAAATCAAATGAAGACGTTCATTTTTTCTTGAATACAAAATTGCATACGGAAACAGAAACTGACAAATTCAATGTGAAACAAGCCTAATTCAAGTGTTTTTAACAAAATAAAAAACTATACATAATGTAAGGTACAAAGATAGCATTTAAATGTACATCAATGTACTGAGATTAATAATAACAGGGGAAAGTAAATGTTTTTTTTCAAGTAATTTCAAGAATAAAGATTCTATGCCTGATCATTTTGTACAGATGCTTTCTCTCAAGCATTTGCATGGGATTAAAACTTACCGGTTTGAAGATGCTTTCATAAGATTCGTCATCAATGCCATCTCTCAAAGGAAAATTGACAGCATAATATTTTCCTTTACCAGCACCAATATCCTAGAAAAATGAAAAATAAAATGTTAACAAAATGTCTCTCTCTATTTCAGAATCAGGTCTTATTTGCTCTGAACTTTTTATGACAACTGACGGACAATGACAGTTATAAAAAAAAAAAAAACACCAAAAAGTGACAGAAAACAAAAATAATATAGGTCTAGAGCACAGGGATGCAAGCAGCTTGTGCACAAAAAGTAGGAAACTTCAATACCTTTACAAAGTGCTCTGCCTGACCCTGATAAGTGTGACAAAAAGCTGCACCTTTACAGTCTTTGATAGACAAAATAAAAAACATAGAAACAACTTTCTACTCGGGCCTAGAGGTGTTGGATTTTCTATAAGTTCTGAGGTTTTCTTTAACATTTAAGCGTGAATTTTTTTTCAAATTCACATGATTTAGAGAACTGTTAAAAAAAAAATCAGAAGACTTGCATCTCTACCATCCAAAGATAAAACCTAGTAAATAGTCTTAAGTACATTTTGAGAAAATAGCAATTGAAAACTTGTAAAATGCTATTATTTAAAAACTTCTCAATCAAAACATATTTTGTGTACATATGAACTGCTGAAGCAGTGCCATAATCGAGTTGTGCATAGCAAGAGAGTGACCCCCTAAGCCGATATGAGATTATCTCTATTTTTTTAAACTTCAGAGTTACTAGGTTTTACCTTTGGACAGTAGATCTGTGGTAGTAGCTCCACAAAATGATTTTAAAATCTAATTTGGCAGGCAGTCAATAACAAGAGAATGTGCATTTTCAATCCTGATGGCAAACTTTAGTTAAAGCTTAACATATGAAAGCAATAGCTGGTTATCCTTTCCTGCTGCGTAGTTTTTTTGGTTGTGATCAATCAGATCATACACTTTCAACACATCTCTTGACAAACAGCCAAAATGAACACTGCAATGTCATTCAGAGTTACATAATACAGGGATGCCCTCAAGACAGAAAGAAAAAACCTGAACTTTTTTCGTCTGCTTTCAGGCCTTCATACATCAACTCAGACTGAATACATGATATACCGTATATATAATGTAGTGTTCAAACCAAACTGAAGGAGACAGAATATCCTGATTTCAGGTTAAAACCTGAAAAAGGACATCTCAGTGAACTTATGAAAGTCAAGATTGCATTTTATCAAATTACAACCCAAAGCATCCCCTGTGGCTTAACCCTCTCCCCCCAAATTTTGATGGGTGATTCATATCACGGTTCAATGCAGATGTTGGGTTATCACAAGAGAGTCACCCAGGGTCACAATGCTAGTTTGCAATTTTAAAGGGAAAAACCCCCTGTTTAGCACTTCTATTGTTTTTAGATGGAGGCTTGCTGATATGAGCAGTTTTTGTTCTTTTCACTTAATGGCATATGAAAGCCTTCTTCCTGGCATCATTTATTACCCTTTTGTTTTGATGTGGGCCATGGTAGTCTATTCTAATCTGATAGGTTTAAATCTAGAGTAGAGATCTATATCAGCTTGAAAATGCAAAGCTCACTAGATCTAGACCTAGCGTCATTCAATTTAAGCAGGATGTGGTTCGGGTTAGCTCTACAATCTAACCACAGAATAAATCAATAATCTAGAGAAGATCTAGATCTAGATCTACGTCTTAGATCTAGAATCCTAGATTTTCTAGATCTAGATCTAGGGCTCAAAGCAACCAGACAGCCTCGTTGGTGGCGCTTTCCAGCACATAAATTCTACGGTTGTTAGCAAAGAGTATTGAATAGCGGTTCCAAACTCTTTGATAATAGTTGGCTAAATCCAGGATCATTGTGGAATTGCTTGATAGGCAATCAGATGAAATGCCGATCTTTAATTTCACATGTTTTTTTTTTTTAAACATTGTGCGGTTCATAGAAGACGAGATACAAGTTAGTAAAGATGAAGTCCGCTGTTTTGTTTCCGCTCACTCCTAGGAATACTTAATTAATATGTAAACTTATAGAATATGTAAATTGGTGCGGTAGTTTGTAAGTAGCAGCATTTTAAACACAAGAAAAATGCTTAACAGTGAAACTGAAATGCCATCGGCAAATCCCGACTCTAGGTCTAAGGAATCAGCGCCCCGGAGTTGACTCGAGCAGGCAGGTGAAGGACACTGGTTATGAGATCGAGGGGTCCTGAAGTGATACTGCTCTTTCATTGGTCACATTACAGAATGTTGAGTTGAACTATCGCAAGTTCAGGGGTCAAGTTCGTCCGATCAGATACTTGGGTATCGATAAGGCTAATGAAATGTAGTGACAAAGTGAGCAAGTTTGAGGTGTAAACAAAAGCTTGCGTTGGCGGTTTCCGGGCGGCACAACCGAAAATGTTTCCGCCACAAAGTTAGGCACTCAGACCAGATCTTCAAATTTTTTCCGGTTATTTATGATTTTTATCTGAGTTTCTCGGACAAAAAACCAGACAATAGGAAAAATCTGGAGGATCCGGAAAAGCCGGATTTCTGGTTAAACCAGAAAAAGGGCATCCCTGATAATATCATAAAAAAAAATGTTTAGTCACTCACCCTTAGATCTCCTGTTCCGGGAAAATATTCTCCATATTTGTGGAAGGACACCGTCATCACACGATCAGTTGTGTAAAAGGCTTCTTCAACCCCATCACCATGATGAATGTCAATATCCACATACAGAACTCGTTGATGGTACCTTCAATTATGTAATGGAGATATCAGTACCTTAAAGGAGTACGCTATCTATCTTTGAGAGAGAAAAAAGGTTTACTTCTTGAAATACAAAACTACATGTATTGCTAGGCTGTAAAAAGTGAAAAAGAGAAAAAAGAAAAATATTCCATAAACCACTATTTTCAGGAAAATAATAACAGCAATGAATTTTGCTCTACAACAGTGTCTGCTGAATAAAGTTAGAAAGTAGAAAATAAATGTTTGAATACACAATCATCACCTTTAAAAATTAAAAAAGATATCAATAAAACAAATTAACATAGGATACTTAAAAAGCTGTAAATAAATCACAAACATTATATGACGTTTCATTCTTGATGAGAAACTACAAAGGCCTGCAAGAACTCACTTGAGAAGTTCCAAAATCCCTAGTACTATGTCATTGACATAGCAGAATCCTGAGGCCTCAGATTTTTTTGCGTGATGGAGACCACCAGCCCAGTTGACAGCAATATCTGCAGCCTGTTTGTTTAGTTTTACAGCACCAGCTAATGGAAATTTTAAGAAAAAAAAACAAGGCAAAAATAAGCAATACATATTATAGACCAGTAGACTCATTGCAAAAATAATGGTAAACTATACACACCTCTTTGTCGATTTCAGACTTTGAACTTTTTTTTCTGTTCCAATTAAAGACTGAAACTGATAGTCTCACCAATTTCACGACATCATATGTTCCAAAGCAGTATTGGCTAGACTTAAAACTTTTAAATCATATAAACCTTAAAAGATTTAAACAAGTATGGTACCTATGTAATTTTTTTTATTTATATATCAGGGTGGAAAGTGTAAAAAGATTTTTGCCCCTTAACTTTTTTGTGATTAAATGGTTTCAATCTGTATCCAATACAACCAAACCTTTACAAATGATGCAACATGTTGAGACATGCTGATTCATATATATTCTCTAATAATCTGGAATAAACCGCAAATCAAATTTATTTTAAGAAAGCTGAAGCAATTTGCTTCAATACACTGTACTTAACCATTGACTTTACATTTGAGGTAGGAAACTGCAGAGAGCATAACTGGACGGGAGTCCTGCTCTAGATGTCATTTGCTCATGTAATGTTTTAATGTACTGAGACTTATACCTAGTTTTTCCCAAAAGATGTATTTCACAACACTATCTTTAATAGTATACTTCCTTTTCTTGCCAATCCTATATTCGTTCATACCGGGGTTTCTAACAATTTCACCTAAATTCAGCTCCTATACAAAAAGATATAGGACAATTCTAACAAACAATCAAACAACTGCATAGGCACCCTTAAGCGTTAAATGCAGATAGGTGGCTTCAGAACACTGCGAGCAAAGGCCACACTCTGTTTCTGGAAGCGGGGTCACTCCTATGCAGTTGCCTTATTTAAATGGTCAGTACATGTGAGCGCATACAAGAGCATCCCTATGCACTGACCACAAGCATCAATGACATAGGTCAGGAACTAGGCCTCATTAACATGTAGCACCATGATTACATTGATCTGGGACATTTCAATAATTTTATTCTGGAGCACTAGATCTTCATAAACCAAACTTCACGCTACCACCCCCCCCCTTCCACATGATTATACCTCATTTTCAAGTTTAAAATGGATTACATGTCTTGTAGATGTACCAGTCTCAGTCAACCATGTTTATCAAACAACTTAATACTTCGACTAAAAAGGAGTCTTTGCAAGTCATATTCATTTCCCGTATATTAAAGGGAGAGAGAGGGAGAGAGATATAGGGCGTATGGGTGTGTTGGGTTGAAAAAGAAAGATTATGTTCCCATAGTGACGAAGAGGGAGGAGCAGATAAGGCCAAAGGTTAGCGCTCTTGCGCCATATTTCCCACAGATGCAGGCCAGAGGCAATGTATACATAAAAATATCTGAGAAAACAGTGTAGACTCTTGTTTTGTTTTGTTTTTTAAATAATGCCCATCTGTAAGAATCTTTGTCGACAGGAAACGGGGTGGGTCAGTGGGTGGTAAAAGTCCTTCAAGCTTACCATTGCAGAATAAGAATGATAGATCTAGCCTTGAGATTTTTTTTAGATTCTCATCTGATCAAGGCCATTCAGTGAATGACGTCAACACAATTATTAAAGCAGAGCTGGCTGCATTGCCCAACTCATTAGGGCTACCCATTGAAAGAATTTGATAGAATTATTCACACCAAAATGACAGGTGTCGTTTGAGTTCGTATCTCTTTAGCGTAGCACTGGGTTCTTTTTTTTTACAAGGACAGCCTGGAAAAGCGAGGCTCAAAAGCAAGTAAGAATACATGTACCGATACTAAGAAAGTGCCGACCGGTACTTGATGCACAAGGACAAAAGGGCACAAGACAAGGCTGCTGACAAGGACAATGACCCGATGACCGCTCAGGGGCAATGCCCTAATTAAAAGTGCCGTGCTTCGAGATCCCGATATTACTGATACCGGCTGAGCTTAATTAGGCATAGGTATGATGCATTGAGCTGATTTTACAGATACTCGCTGATATTGAAACACAGAATAGTAGGGAGAATAAACCAGTAGCAATATTAAAACCGCGGCCCATGGTTTTCTGGCCGTTTTGAGTTGAGTTTGACCGCAGTTCTTGCACAAAATCAGCATCACTGCGGGTGCAAGTCGCACTGACGCGGATCCAAGCCCAAAACTAACACAGCCGCAGATTTCCACGTGAAAAAACTTTCTACTCTGTTAAATAAGTCAATTTAAAGCATTTTTATTCTCACCCACAGACCCTCCAGTTGACAGCTGGCAAAACTCATACATGCCATCAAAAACTGGACAGTCCTCACCAACATTGACTGAAAAAGAATAAAGGAAATAAGGGAAATGGGGGGAGAA
>BMAT01007483.1:378407-389496 GCA_019649035.1 Elysia marginata | reverse complement strand
CCAAAACGAAACAAACAAGCAAAGCAAGAAAACAGCAAACAACAATAATTAACGTTTGTATGCTTCCAACACAAGGAAAAAGTGTGTAGCAGTAGTAATAACAATAGTAACAAATGGTTTCATCATCTGTCATATTTATTATGTATTGCAACATTTTAGTTATCAAATTGTTTATGTATAATAGCATTTTTTAAACTTCTACATATAATTTTTTTTACAGTAAAGGCCTACAATTCATTTATTTAAAAAAAAACATTGATAAAAATCAAACATATAATATTTACAACAAATGTATATTGTGACCAGTCATTTGAAGTCAGTCAGATGTTCAAAATTTGAAATGAAAAAGAAAATATAATTTGATTTTTCTCTTCTTCTTACTATCTGAAAAACAATCATAAAAAAACAACTTATGACATCCAACTTATTTGGAGCAGATACAAGACATATGGATAATGATTTACAATGACTATTATTATAATATACCATAGTATTAGTAATGTAGTGTATCAGAAATAACAGCACTTTTACCAGGTACTCTCAAGAATTTAAGAGTAGTTTTTGAATTTATATGATTTACAATGACTATTATTATAATATACCATAGTACACATTAGTAATGTAGTGTATCAGAAATAACAGCACTTTTACCAGGTACTCTCAAGAATTTAAGAGTAGTTTTTGAATTTATCTACCAAACAAATAAATATCAAAACTCACATCATTCAATCAATTACTTGAGATCATACCAGAAAGAAATCAAAGAAAAAGTTCAGTAAAAGTCTGGAAAAAAAATTACGTTCACATTTAATTTGGAGTAGCTTATTTTTCAAATCAATTTGCTAACAAAGCAGATTTTTATTAAGACCAGGAAGAGAGTGAAAAACAATTGCACTGTCCCTATAGGTTACAAATAACAAACTAGTTAAAAAGTAAAGAAATACAAAAAAAAATGCTCTTTCAAAATTAAATGAACTTGCTTATTTAATTAGAAATTCAACAATCTTTTCTTTCTCACTAGAAGCTTGCCTCGAATTTCATTTGTTCAATTATTTTTAAAGCTTCTAGCACAAACCAGGCACAGTACAAATCAGAAATAAACAAAAACAGTGGAAATTTGCTATCAGTCACTGTGATGATCAAGAAACTCAGGAAATTAGGAAAAGAAAAAAAAAGGATTTTTCCAATGCAAATAACTCTCTCAATTTAGAGGGTAAACACTGCAGATCAAGAAACTTTCATCATTACATTTGGAGAAAAAAAAAGAGAAAAGTTTTTGCCTTTTTGAAAGAGCAACTGTAATGAAATTTTTCACTTGTGTTCTCACATCTGTGTCCCTGATATGTCATCAACTCACACTTAACAAAAAACAAAGGGAAATATTGTTATCAATTACATGAATGGGGTAAAAATAAAAAAAAACCTCAAGTATTTCAACAAGTTGGAAAAAAATCTTCAAATATGGACAGTTCCAGAAAGTGAGGTCCCACTGTTATATTTAGAACAAAACATGATCTTTTTCATAAAAGAACCTATATGAAGTGACAAAGTCTGTCTCATTTCATACTAACTGTAAAAATGTGTTGATGACTGTGCATTTTATATGTATATGCTACAATATAAAAGCATAACAACTGTAAGGAATTTACCAAAAAAAAAACAACAAAAAACGTAACTTGTAGATTTGGGAATGTAATAGTGAAATGGTTTTGGCATAATAAAATAAGTCTCTTGCAAGTAATTCTGTGGCCATTACTTTAAAAAAAAAATTCATTTTTTTTCTACTAAAAAATGGACCAAAAAGGTTTAAACCAAATTTTAATGCTCAACAGAAGTAAAAAAAAAATATTGACATTTAACTATCACAATTTGTGGCTTTATGTAGTTATTCACAATGAAATAAATAAAGTGCACTCAATGCAAATGAAATACGGAAAAAAAATAAAAACATCAGAATATTTCAGAAACTAAAGGCCTTTTCAAAACTAAAGTGGCCCTTTATCAGGCTCAAAATAATAAGCTTTTGGTCTTAAATATACAACCACATGATATTTGATTTAAAACAATAATTCAAACAAACAAAAAATACTTTCATCCACTAGTTTAACCCAGAAAGGACTTTGTAAAATCCAAATAATTGTTCTTGACTCATACAAATTCGATTTGATTCTATTTTGACCATTCAGTACACTTACAAATATGGTTGCAACGCACGAAAACATGAAAACTATGTAATGGCACTGACAAAGGCAGGTAAAACTTAACTCTGTGCATACTGTCCTCTAAACTCATCAAAGACGTAACTGGGAATGAATGACTCTACCAGCTGGAAAAGAATTAAAAAAAATAAAAAAAATTACATCATTTATATACACATTATTATTATTGCTGTAGGATACATTATAAAGTAAAATACAAAGGTAAACAATATACTATGTCGTCTATTATTTTTTTTTCAACTGTGTGATGCTAAGTGAATGACTAGAATTATTGAAAATATACATCTAAATTGCTTTTCATAAAAGGTTTAAAAGTGTCTTTGAAATAGGGAAGAAAAACTAAGCTTGAATAAAATTGAAAAAAAAAATATGTAGAAATGGCTGGATCAGTAATGGCTTTAAACATTGAAATGAAAGAAATTCATACTTTGCGAGAAAGTCCACCGTAAAAAATGAAGTTTTCAAGTAGAATGAGAATATTGAGTACATCTTGGCAGGCCACAGGATCCCTTGTGCTGAAATATGAAAACATCACACATAATTTAACTGCATACAACTCCTCATTGTCTTTTTTTCTTTACTTAACTTGCTTTGAGGAATATTACCTTGATCAGAATTTTTTCTCAAAGTTGATGAATATAGAATTTGGATTAATACTATGACTTGTTAGATTAGCATTTGTACAGCAGTCTCACAAAACTTAATCTGAGTACTTGTAATATGGAAGAAAAAGCTTAAAGATTGTTGGAAAGCTCTTAAAATCCATTGAAAAGGTGAAAAAAAAAACAATTTAATATCTAAATTGTGTACTGAGTTATTGAACACAGAATTTTCAGGAGAAGAGTAGCTCGTGTTAAGAAAAAGAAAATGAAAAACATTACAAACATTTATTTTTTCAATATACATTATGGATATTATGAAAATGAAAATTTTTGTATTATTTGAAAAAAAAAAAATTCCAACTGAATATTACTCTCATAATAAAAACACCCTATTTCTGGAAATATCTGTCTATGCAACTTGGCTCACTTTGTGCAATATGTTTAAAACCCCGAAAACCATTACTACCAAAACTTACATAAAAAAAGTTTTAATTACCTCCAAAGTTTCTGTATCTCAATGTTTAACTACTATTCCATCATAAAAAGCATGCATCTTTATTTTTTCAACACACCTTGGTCTAATTTAGTTGTTTGCCTTATTTTTTGGTACAGTACAATCCAAAATTCTAGGGAATGGAAAAACCATTTTGGTTTAACCAAGGTAGTTTATAAGAAAAAAGCCATATTGGCAATAAGAACCATTTTGGTTTAATTAACTTGGTAGGCACTACTTCAGTTAATCCACTTTGGTTTCAAAATAGATTGGCAAGAAGAGCCAACAAAAAGTATTACCATGAGCAACAAATTTTAAATTACAAACTCTGTAATTTACAGATTTCCCATAAGTTGTTATTAAAAAAAATACGAAACTCCTTATTTTTAAGTTTAAGAACTTCTATAACTCTCACCTGCCCATAGGTTCAACATGCGACCGGACATATTGGCCCAAGAAAGCCAAGAAGATGTTGATATTGTCACTGTGAGATTGTTTCAGTAAAGTGTAAACTCCAACTACACAGGGAGGAGCATCCAAAGGATCTGTAGGCTTTTTGCATGTCAAAGAATCTGGTAAGGCAAAAGAACAAACAAAGAAATAAAATCATGTTTAACAACTCAATATTGTAGAGGTCTAATTTTTAAGACCATTGATTAAATACCAATAACTGAATTGTAAAAAGAAATAAATATGTGACAAGGAGCATATGAACAAACATTTTGAACACAGTAGTATGTTCCTTTTCACACAGTCTCACATGAAACTTTAAAAAAACATTTGGATATATGAATAGGTACACAAAAAGTAACTCTGTTTTTTTCCAGTGCTGATTTTTTATTGTTTAGAAAATGACCCTTATTTTCCAACATTTGTTCTTCATTTCCCATCCATTTGGTTCAATGTTTATTTAAAAACAATTCTCCATGGTATTTAAAATTTTAAAGTTGCAAAAAAAATTCAAAATTTGCATAAAATTATGAGAAACTCACCAATGCTTTTACTGTAGACCAGCTTTCCGATTTGTGATATAGTCAACAGAAAAGTGAACAGGGGAAAGTATGGAAGCCTTGGTGTCGTAATATAGATCTACAAACGTACAAAAAAAAATATATCTTAATACATAATCACATCCTACTATATAATAAAGCTTAAAAACTATCGCAGAATTTAAAAAATGAGATATCCAAAACCTATTTAGAGATCTGCAGGTAGGCTACAGGATATCAACTGAGAAATTATTACTTTCTTTCTTTTTTTGAAGTTGAAAAGTGTAACTATAATAACATTTCATCTATTTTCTAGGACAGCTGTTTAAAGATACAAATTTTATTACTTAAAGTTCATCTTTGTATTTGCAAAATGTACGTCAATAAGAGAGATTTCCTGAAATTCAGAATATTGTTGATGTTTGTAGCAGCACAGGGCTAAAATATGCTCTGACCTCTCCTTCACTTCAAAGATGAAGGGCATAATTTCCACTGCTGCAACTACTGACTATGTTGATAAAATTATGCAACCAACAAAAACTTCATTCATACATTTTGTACAGATTGCATGATGTAAATGAAAATGAGCTACCATTAAGTGTAGCACAAATTAAAAATTAAAAAAAAAATTATGAGCTTTCTAAATTTTGAAAATATAATGTATCACATAAACTGATAAAGAGAGAGAAAACAAGTTTTCATAAAACTATCTGAGGATGCTTTAGAGCAATAATCCTTAGAAAGATCTTTACTACACAGAAACTTTCAAAGGAAAGCTTGTATTAATGTTGAAATTGTTATGACATATTTTCCACAAAATTTTTCTTACATCAATCACCTACCTTGAAAAAAACTATTGAATATTAAAAATATTCATATCATCATGAACAGAAGTGAGGTATTGCACTTTATCAGATTTCTCTGACATTCAAGTTTAAAATATCTCAATTTGTAACACCAGAGTTAAAGACAAACTTTAACATTTCACACAGCAATAATGTCTGCTGATGTCTTCTCCATTACCTTTCTGAGGGGATTGTGAAAACCAGCAGCCTCTAGATAGCTTGTGAGCTCATACATGAGAGGGTTCTCCTCCTTGGGATAAGGCTTGCTGGGATCTTTGTAATGCTGATCTATGTCTGCCAGCAGGGCTCTGGAATGAACCAAAAAATTCTACGATTATGACCTCAAGGAAAATATAAGAAACACTTTTGCCACAGTGTTTATTTGTGACTCTATATTTTTATATCGCAACACTCTTCGTATGTTGTTGAAGGTTGAACTCTTTTACAATTGTGCCTGACTATCCTACTTATACAATGTATTAAAGACAGACTATGGCTACTGTTAAATTATCTTTTATGCATTTCTTTGTTTTTGCTTCATATCCTATGTATATGTGCCACTGAGCAGTAATTTGGTCGATTTTAGATGCTCTATCAATAAATTAACTATTAGATAAAGTTTATTTTGGTTTTATTGTAAGACAAAATATTTAGACAGGTCAAGCATTGTGTATTAACATACCTCAATAACTGACCAATTCAAAAACAACAAAACTACACATATGCATCTTTCAATGTGACAAAGTATTGTGATAGCATTATATTAAATACTCACTTGTTCATAGTTTGCAGTGCACTAGCCAAAAACTTAGAGTCAAACTTGCATGATGTGTTAAGTTCGTAAGCAATCTGCCGTCTCAGGAGCTGCATTTGACCAACCTAGGGTGGCCAAAAATTGCAAACATTTGAAATATGGTTTATTACAAAGAAAAGAAAGACAAATTGAATTTCACAAAACTCATATTAAAATTTTATTTTGCCAAAGACTTCAGACTGCACCATTAGATTTAAATATTCACATATATAACAAATTGCTATGTAACTAACAAAGAAATTGGAACACTAAATCAAATATAAAGTTAGACAAACATTTAATGAAATAATAATCAGAATTAATATTCGTGAAGAAAATAAATGAACATATATAAATAGATATGAGAGAATATTAGCGATTTTATAGTAATGTTGGTCTGCTGGGGAAAATATTTAGTCTTGAGACTGCCTTCAGCAGTGTAAGACTATAATCATATTTTTCTATTTTAAATATCTTAGACTCCATATATAGAATTATTGGTATCTCACCTATGAGATAAGTTTGTGCTGTTATTTATGAGACATTAGGTTAAACAAGTCTGTTTAGACTTACTTACTTTGAGAATAGTATCCATGAAAGGAAGCAAAACTTTGTTCAATTTTGAGAGAGCTTGGCTGTAGAACTTTTGTGGTGTGGCTATAGGGGAGAGAAAGATAAAGCATTGAAGAGTCATATACTACATGTTAAATATGTCATTCTGTCTATATAAAACGTTGGCAAACTACTATTTTTTTAAAAGATGAAGACCACATGGTACTGCACTACTAAATATTTTCTTTATGGTTATGTAATTTTATCCTTTCATTTTAATATAATGTGAAATATCTTTGCAATTTACCATTAAAAAAAGTAATATGTGACCCTGAAGAAATGATATGTATAGTCCCATTTTATAAAGAAATAACCACTTCTACTACTTTTATGGAAAGGTAATAAGACATGCACTCCAACATCAAAGAAGAAACTAAAGGGTTTTCAATCATTATGAGTGCAAACAATTCAAGAGACATAAAACAGGCCTTACTATTACAATTTACATGCACAAAAAGTTCCCCAATACTTTCTTTGAAAGGCAAAAAATAAACTGCGAAAGATTGCTCATTATTTAAACTTATTTTAAAATTTAGACCTAATAAATTTTCTTCTCAAATTCTCTCTCCATATTTCTTCCCAATTTACCAATGATGCCTTGCAGCGGATTGCAAACTCTTTGTATTTGAGCTAGAAGCTCAACGAGAGATTTGTCCTTAAGTACAGTGCGCTGGAGGGACACTTGAAAAGCCTGAAGCTCCTTGACAATCATGAAGCAAAGCAGTCGGTCAAGACCAGAGAGCCCAAAACTACCAACAGCTCTCTAGGTGAAGAAAACGTAAGAATGTTAAATAAGTTTTATCATTAACATCAGCTGATTTAAATTTCAAGGGGCATAAAACAAAAACAAACAAAAACCCCAACAAAATAATAAGATTAGATAGACCTACATAGGATAAGGCTCCTTTGTTCACCCCTGTCAAAATTTGTTTTGACCAGTGTTCAGACATATCATCACACAATTAAAAACTTTATATTATACGTTCTTTGTGCACATACAAATCCACAGTGAATAAATATTCAGTCTTAAAAGGGTGAATAATATTGGTAATAACAAGCTTTTATAAATTTGGAGGCAAAACAGACAAAAGAAAGAAAAAAAACCCTCTTGAAAAAATCAGCTGTGATACAAAATACTGAAACGTCATAAAATCTTGAGAGTAAAATAGACTAAGAGTCTTAATTTACTAATGCCAAATAGCAAAAAAAGATTCAGAGTTGTAAGCAACCTTCAATATCCCTTTTTTATTTAAAAAAATGTCCATGTCCATTTCCACCTCTTCTGCATCCCCCAAAAGAAAAAAAAATCCAAACAATAAGACTACGAAATGTGGAACAGATTCTCATGAGATTCTAACAAAACATAATCATATCTAAACAGCATTGACAAAAAATGATGAAAACGTATAGTACAAAGTCTTTGCAACTGATAGAAACAATTCCATTCCTATCATTACCCTTAATTTTCGCCACAAGCAAAATTTAAGAACAAATGAAAAACATACATGAATTTTTTCAAACAGAGATCTGTTTGTGACTTCTTGGCGGGTCTTGACATCATACCAAGCCTTCATGGGATCAATGTAGGAAGTTGTTCTGAAAATTAAGAAAATTAACCTCTTCAGGTGTCTTACTCTACTTTCACACCAAGCTGGCCACCACCGGGCTGTTTTACAGACAAACTATCTTTCAGGGCCAAAATACAACCATATATATCTTGCAACCAACTGTCCAACTGTTAAAAAGGAAAAGTTAAAAAAAAAGAAACATACAATACAAAGCGTTTCATTTCCATTCCATTAGCATTTCAGATAATTGCACACAAATTTTTACACACATTACACTTTTTATTCCAATATAACTGCACTTTGTCAAAAAATTTTGTTTGTTCAAAGTGGAGATTTCTTGATTTTGCAAAAGAAATCATATGCATGTATATATAAATGGTTGTCTTTTCTCTGCCAAACTTAAAAAAATTAAAAATATAAGACAAAAGTGTTAAATCCTTGGAAGTGTTAACTCACTTGGGATCAGTGATGCGAAGAATCTCCCTTGCTAGTCGACCAATAAAGTTGATACTGTCATCTACAGGGGCAAAGCGAGGTATAGGAATGGCTGTAGATTGGTAGATGCTTTGCCAATCTTGAATCTGCAAAAAGAAAAAAAAATTTGAACAAGATAAGTGCACAGACTAACTAATAATAAAAATGTTGAGTTTACCAAAATTATAAAATAATTTTAATATCTTAATAACTTTGTTGTAGCCGTAAGATAATCAGCTTTTTTCTAACAGTACATATATTTAGCTTAACCGTATGTAAACGTTTTTCCTTTACCTGAGGAAGATAAATACCTTTGTACGTAAAAAACTGTTGCATTCTTGCTCTACATTGTAGTTGATGATGCGAGATACTTCCTCTTGCCAGATTTTAAGGCCGTAAATGTTGACATAGTCTTGGATATACTCAAAAGAGCGCCTAAAACCATCCATCTGTCCACCAAGCTGTTGCAGCCTTGGCAGCAGCTCAGGTACCTGAACAATTTATGTAGGCAGGTATAGAGCATTAAAACATGGATAATATTAAGACTCAAAAGTGTTTCTTCAAACTTTCTTCCCCCCCCCCCCTGCCTCCTTTGAAAGCTAAAGATTGAACACAGCTGTTTCAAGAAACAGATAACTTCAACTTGATAAAAAAACAAAGGATAAAAATTCAAACAATAATAGGCCATCTAGGCAACATCACAAAAAATAGTCCTATTGGCATTTTGCGGACTTTACAGCTTACTTGGAAATGTAGTTTTATGTTCTGAAAATTATATATACAGTCGGACCCCCGAAATCGGGAAAAATCCCAGGGAACGGAATTTTTTCTATCTAAAGTCATCGTGAAATTTTACCCGCCTAATCAGGAAAAAAATCTGTAAATGACTGTCAATATCAAGTGTTGACGGCATGTTATTTGCGTACTAGACATAGGAAAAGCGCATCATTCAGGCGTTATGAATGAATTAGCACACAGGTAATCGATAAATGTTTGCTCTGTGCTTAGGCGTCATTTAGCAAGATGCTTGGGAGGGGCGTCGAGAAGTCTAACTGCCACGCGACGGTCTCACGGGTCAGTTCATTCCAGGTAGACATTGGTCAAGCTGTGTTTGATCTAATGGGTAATCTGGCAGATGGTAGACATGTGCCAGACATGGTGCAAACAAAGTGGGTTTTGAAGAAAGAGCACTATTTTCTGTGTTTGTTCTTATTCTTTTTCTTACTCACAAACACTTTCTCTCCATCTATCTAACCCCCCCTCTCTCTCTCTTTCCACCTTACACCCACAAACACTCTTCCTTCTCTCCTTCGTCTTTTAACTTCTCTCTCTCTCTGACTATGTCTCCATCTCTTCCTTCCCTCTCTCTCTTACTCTGTCTGTCACTCTCTGTTCTCTCTCTCTCTCTCTCTGCCTGAGTTTTACATTTATTTCCACGAGAGGTCCAATTTTTAGTAAAAAATGCAAAGACCCGGAAAATCGGGAAAACCCGGATAATCGGGAAAAGATGCCTTCTCCCGAAATTTCCCGATTAAGCGGGTCCGACTGTATTTACTTTCCTCTCGGTGAAATTTTAAAATATTCTGAGAAAAAAAAACCCATGACCTATGAATTTATGATTGCAACCAATTAAGGGCCTTTGTACAAAAAAAAATTACATTTTAAATTTGTTCAAATAAATACTTTATAGGCTGTTGTAGATTACAGCTCAGAAGTTTTAGCTCAGAAAGTATTTTGTTCTGTAATTTTGTCTTTCCCTTGCCATGGTAAGATGAAAAACAAAATGCCCACTGGATTTCAGGGTTACTTACTAGGCATTGTTTTGCTTCTATGTTTTGAGCTTTGAAACTCAACCTGGCTTACTAAAATAGTTTTGTCAAAAGGAATTTGCAATATTGTGCATCTTTAATTTATTTCATTTTTTAACTCTTTAACATTTTTTACCATTCAAATTAATGAAATTTTATAAATTACTTAATTTTATCTTGGAATTTTATTTTTTGCTATCAAACTCATTGAAATGAAAAATTTACACCTGTTTTTTAAAGTTGGGGTGTTTGAAATGATCAAAATGTTTTGGGAGACTGTTGCAGGGAACACAATAAACATTAAAGAATGCCCAAACACATTTTGTACCCCTTTCAGCCCCAAAAAAGCCATTAATGCCCTAAAGGATGAGGCCACAATAAGTCTATCTGCAAAATTTTATTAACATAGCTTCAAGTTTGAAAAAGTAAATCCTATTAAAATTTGACTACTAATAAGTTGGCAGAATCCAGGAGAAAAGCACTAGCCTGACAAAGGCCATGAAAATTTTTCTTTTTTAGTTTTTTTTTTACTAATTGTACACAACCAGTTTCAGTGAAACTGATTACATTGCCTTACTTTACATATGCAAACATTTAAAGTGGAATCTGGATACAGTCAACACCTTGGGACTGAAAAAAGTGTTGACTTCAAGCGAGGTTGACTTATCCATTTCCTGAGGGGGGGG
>BMAT01007483.1:361312-375823 GCA_019649035.1 Elysia marginata | reverse complement strand
AGACAGGTGGATCTAGATCTAGAGTTTGCTCCTTACAAATTTTCAAACCCAAACCATGCATCACTACATAGACACATATCACCTACCTCACGAAGGGGTTAAAAAATTGCTTCTGCACTTTCCAACACAACATAAAGTAGTCATTTAGTTAAAAATGGCTGGCTGGTTTATCTGGAAATATCAAAAGGAATCTCATGCTTCATTCAAGCATTGGTAAACATGAAAAAAAAACAAGTTAAGGTGGAATCTTCCTATTCATTTACATGGATCATAGCACGGTAGTTTGCCACTGCTGTTCTTTCCACATAGTTTTCTTTGGAGGTCAAGAAACCTGCCTGCTAAAATAGTATTAGCATGAAAAAAAAAGGAACAAATCAATATTTGACTCGGACTAAGGATTGATTCAAGACCTTTTAACACTGCATCCAGGCATCCTTCAAACTGAGTTACCACTTCCATTCATCTCATGGCGCAAGACAAAATGTAAGTTGATTATTTGTTGTTCTTCTTAAGGGTAAGTGCAGCAGCCTTATACAGCTGCCACATGGCCAAATGTAGGAAAATATTAAAATCCTACAAGCATATCAATTTGTTTTTTCAACCTTAATTTTTTTGGCAATTAGGGAAAAAAAATTGAACTGTTGTTGTTGCAAGATTTTAAAAAATCCTTTCATTAAATTGATACAAACTTCAACTAAAAGTTCAATCTAACCTGTAAAACTTTCCTGACGTAAGCAACAAGTTCCCCTGAATAATATTGGGACACACTCATAAGATCTTGACTGCCTGCCTGGTTAATCCGCAGCAAGGGTAAGTCAAGGGCTGATGCCATCTGAAAATCACAGGGCAAAGACTTAGGGATGTCTGAAGTCACAGGCAGAAATCCTCTAATGGTTATAGATGTGAAGATTAAGAATTGTTCAACATATAGAAGGAATTATTGGTAAGATTTGTATAGTTGGTTCGTTCTTTACTCCCCAAGCACCCCCCTCCCCTCTATAACAACTGCTGTAGCTGCCAGTGAGTACTTGATAAAAAGGAGGAAAAGCTTTCAATCCCATTTACATTATTTAGAGGAAAGCTGTTTTTTTTTCTTTGTTTTGAATAATTCATGGCTTGTAAGAGGCTTTTCGTAAATATATTCATTCACAAAGTAAACAGACAGTAAAAAAATGTAACTTAATATTTTCCACCATCTTGAATATTAAAGAATAGGTGGACTGACAAAGTGGTTCATTTGGTAACACAAAGGCATGGTGAACAATGAATAATTTCATGTTTGTTGTGACATTCACAAACCTTAAGAAAAGTTGCCCGAAGTTTGATAACCAAGGTTGGGTCTTTCTTGATACCTTGCTGCATATACTCTGTGTAGCTGTAAATAAAAAATGCGGCATGTAAATGTCTTTTTCTCACAGGTTAAAATATGATTTCCTTTCCATTTTTTTTTCTGGTTGGCACCAGCATAGCCTTGTTCAGTCCAAAGCTTCCCCTAAAAGAAAACAAACACCCCCCCCCCAAGAAAAAAACAAAACAAAACAAAACTAATAAAATTTATGAGAGTCTTGATTACCCACAACATCAAGAGAAGTATGAAGAGGCCACTCAAAATTTATTTATTTCCAAACTACCATGGTAAAATCTATTTTAAATAATTGCTAAGACCTGTGGATACCCATGGAAGATACATGATTTACCAAAACAATTTATGCATGATGATAGAAGACAAGTATCCTAAAAATTCACACACAGAGCTTTGGATTTTAAAAATGAAACTGAGAAAAAAAAAGCACGACACACATTGGTTGCGTATTCGTCTCGTAACTAAAATTTATTTGCTTCTTTTTTTCATATCATCTAAAGTTGTGAAACAAACAAGCTGATCATTCTTTGCCATGCACTAATGCATTGACCTAATCTGAAGTTATTTCTTACAACTCCAAACAAAGTAGAGATGTCATTCAGAAAGTAGGCTTATATAATTCAGATGTATTGACCAAGTATTACACATTCTCAATTTTACCTGTCCATCAGGGTCCATGCATAAGAGAGATCCCCAACAATTTCTATGGTGATGAGAACTTCCTCTTTGATGTTGATTGTGCGAATCATTTGGTGCAGATACTGTCTTGTGTCTGCCAAGAACTGACGAACCTGAAGGTTGGACTCAAGTTGATGGAACTCTTGCACCTAGTAAAACAGAGGAAGCTAAATGTTAGCTAGGATGATTTACCAAAACTATAATTTGACAGTCTGAATGCATTATAAGTGTATTAAACAATGGAAAGAAATTAAAAAAAAATAATGGCAACTCAGTAGAGGAAAAAAAATTATGTCAAAGACAGAATGAGGAAAAAAAAACAACAAATACTTAATAAAAATTGAAAAAATGTTTCAACTTAGATAAAGAAAATTGATGAGCATTCAAAAAAGCCACCAAGTAGGTGTAACTAGAACTATTATTAACTATCTACAAGGAATTGTTAAATTAATGTCTTATCCTGAAATTAAAAAAAAAGAAAAACAAGAACCTCCTCTAGAGCCTGGATAAGCTGAACAATCTTGCGCCCAGCTGAGGTGGAGTCATCATAACTAAGGGAGCTGATTTGTTTACTCATTTCTGCAAACCAGGCCTGCAAGTTCTCTGAGAAATTGATAATTTAAGAAAAAAAAAGATATGAACTGTCAGCTGCAATAGAATGTCATCTTCTACCAGTACTACTACAATTGTCTAGATATTATAAATAAATTAAAATCTTTTCTTTCTATCTCATTCAAAAGCAGATAAAACACATAGGACTACTCACTCTTCTTGCAAAATTTAGAGGCTTAACTGAATTTTTTGTTTTAATTTAGGATTTTGGTATTTCAGCTCTAAAATTAAAAAAAAACACAAAAAAACGCTCAGATTTCACTCACCATTCTTTTCTACACGTGTAAGAGGCTTAGTTCCTGAGTAAACCTCACTGAGCTCGTGCATGCGCTCTGAGCCTTCCTTCTTGTACAGTTCCCACTTGTTCTCTTTCTCACTTAACATCTGTTTGAACATCTGGTACATACATCATCAAAAATAAGTTAATAATGATTTCTAACCAATTTGCAAAGGTTTGAAGCTTTAGATTATACAATCCTACTGGAAGCACAGTAGAAGAGTGGCTTTTCCCCCATAAATACATCAGCCTTTTTTCTTGTTTTGATACCAAAAGAATAATGTCAGTGTATGTTTCTATCTGACTGATTCTGTTTTAGGAAATTTTGCATGTTATGGATGTGGACTGATGAAGACAACCAGTTTGGTCTTTATTGTAGAAGATGCTTCATGTGATAATATTTACATTCATGACAAAAGCTCATCCAAATATCTAATCTGGTTGGGAATACATGCTGACCATATGGTACTTAGTAAACAAAAACAATAAAGTTTCTCCTTTGGTTTCATAAATATGTGCCTCACAAGAAGTGCAATTTGTATCCAAGAATTGAAAGAAAATGTGCTCCTTAACACATAGGATAAGTGCACACCCAAGATTTCTTATCTCACAAAAAAGGAAGACAAGAGCTCACCTCCTTTAACTTAAATTCAAATTGCCCGATGTTAAGCAACAGTTGAAAGACTGTGAGTGCATTGAACTTGCTGTCTGTCAAGACCTGGTCTCTGATCTGTTTGACTCGTTTATTCAGCTCAGCACCTGAAGAAAAAATGAGCAAATAAAATTTCACACTCATGCAAAAGCACACTTTAATCTAAGTTTCTTTTTTCTTAAATATACTCTTTGGATAAATGAAGGAGAGAAGCTGCATACTTTTATAAAGGTTTGTATTAGGCTTAAGAACCTCCCTGTCTAATGGGATTTAAGTTAAGTATGACATTAAAACATCAAACATCAAGTTGTGCAGCCTTCCTCAAAGTTGACCACAACTGCTTCATTTTCAAGAATTTGCAAGAATAGCTTCTGCCAAGAAAAAATAATTCCAGGCAACTTCAGATTTTCATTTCCAATGTACACAAAATGGGATTGATGTCATTTGCACAGCCTTCAAACATGTGGGCTGTTTGTAGTGAAAGACAGACAAAAAAATCTGGAAAACATGTTAAGCAGGTTAAACTTACTACAGGTTGCTATTAAGTGACATTAGGAAATGAGTAATTGTAGAATACAGATAAAATTCATTTTTGTGTTCCAGAATTAGATGACCACATGGATACCAGGTTTATCAATAACCTAATATCCTCATTCCTACCTTTTTAAATAATAGGCTGGTGCCACTATTGAAAACTAAATATTTTTCTTTTGAACTGAATATTCACACACTGACCACATAACCAAATTATGTGGATCATCTCCAGATTCTAATGCTGTTGTTTTGACAGATCATATTACATTGATTTTACTTTGACTGAATCCAAGAAAAAAAAAGAATGTGAAAAAATTACTTCCAACTAGATAAATATCACATAAAGGCGTTGATTTCTACTTGCCCTATAAAACTTTTGAATGATTAACTGACTTATCCTCTGAAGACATCATACACAAAAATATACTTTAACATCCTAGACAGAAAAGAAAGTTTATGTAGCATATGAAAAAGAAAAATTTTTATATACTCATATCTGTCGTGAATTTAATAAATTTTCTCAAATAATTTGTTAAAGGTGCAAATGTGTTTTATTTTTACATTCTGAACGAGTTTGCGTGAGTCTGAATATTTGAGTAAAGGATGCCATGCATCTCTTTTGTATTCAAGTAAAGGATGCCATGCATCTCTTTTGTACTGCAAATCATGAAAAATAATTTTTGCTGATACTGTGATAGCGAGCATTAGTAAAGGGTTTACACGAACTGTTTTAAATATGCGTGAGACATACATATTTTACAACTCTATAGCCTAGACAGGTATGTCGAGGAATACTCCTCAGGTGAAATTTTGGAAATAGGACAATAGCAAGACAAGTAATGAATGTTAATCAGGAATTAGAATGGCATGTTCTCATTGAGGATTACAATTTCATGTGAAACTAGTTTGAGGGAGGGATGACTCTGTGAAGCAGCATAAGTGCTTGACAAGTAAAACAAAAAAGTTGAGGCATTATGAAATAAGGTGTTAGTCAAGTAAGGGGCTGATGAGTGGTCTGACACCTAAGAGAAGAGAAGCTTTTGAGTTTTTGATATACTTAACTACTACGTTATTCACACAGAACGGTCAACAGACAATTGAGATAAAAATCAGAAGAAAAAATATATGAACTTATTATTGACAATCAAGTCACACATAAACATATCAAATTGACGGTAATTAAATGATTATTTATAGTAAAAGGGAACGCCAAGCAGGGAGTCAGATGGCGAAAAAAAAATGTTTCAAAGTTTTTCTTTTTGAAGTTAATATTTTTTTTTGAGTTTGACAGTTGAACAAATAAATTTTCTGTTTGGTGAAGTAAAACATTTCAAAACCAGCTTCTTTGGAATAGGATATAATTGACAAGATCTAGAACAAGAAATCGGGGTGGGAAAAAGTGGAGGTAGGTGTATGTAAAAAACTCAAAACATAGGTAAAGATATAAATTATTCCTGTTTGCAGCAGGCTGCGGTGGGAACATTTTGGAAGAGGTGGGTTGTTGGCATCACATAAGTTGTGCTTTTCTGTAGTATAAATGTTTTATGCTTAATTCAAGCCTTAATCAGCCAAATGCTCACAAGGATAGTTTTGCAAATTAAGTTATTATTTTCAGCTTGTTAAGCATTTTTTTTATAGCGTTTAGATATTGTGTTGAAACAAATGAGAGCAACAAGGCAATAACTCAATTTTGTGTCAGGGTCACATGATCATTCACAGTGTTGAACATATCAGAGGAGAATCCTGTATTTAAAAAAAAATTGACAAAAACATAACCCTATCTTTCTTACATAATTTCTCTGACAAAAAAAAAAGGAAGAGGCTACTTTGCACACTTATATATGGAAAATATAGCATATTTGTATCAATCTTTTATTTAATCTTTTGTTCATCATTTACAAAAAAAATGTTCTGCAGGTGTCTTAATAACTATGGGAAAGAAATATTAGAAGTGTGCCTTTCGATATATTTTAATGGGGTTGACAGGCACAAATGTTTTATGAATGGAAAATTGAGGCTTGATAAACAGGGATTTGTCAAAGCTCAAATTTACCTTGTTGATTAAAACCTACAACCAGAGAGACAAAATATGAAATTCAATAACGGAGAAAGAATACTCTTCTAAAAATTGAAGAAAAAAGACCTTTGATAAAATTACGCATTGGAAAATACTTTAAATATAAACAAAAAGACTCATGCATCAAGCTTGCACAAAAGTAATCGAAATAAAAAATAATGCAAAGAAAAGCATCAAAGTACTGGCACATACCACTTCCTGCAAAACAAAATAAAATAAAAGAATTCAAATAAACAAAATCAACATGAAGAATGTGGAAAATAAATTAAAAAAAAATGGTTGAGATAGAGTCTTAGATAGACACAGAGAGAGAATATATGGATAGATATACAGACAGAGGGATAAATAGAACGATAAAGAAACTTAGATAATGCACAAGTATTACATGAATGACTGAAATAAAACTTTTAAGTGAGTAACAAATATGCTTTGTGTTAAGGATTTGTATACGCAATCATTTTAATTGCCAGTCTGTAACAGTACTGTTTATTTCACATCAAACAATAAAGAAAGGTAAAGAAACTTTCTTCATTATGTTCTAAATTATTTTAATGTCATTTAACACTTTATAAATATGTAGTGGAAGGCCCTTAAGAACACTGATATGAAATAAATATCTGAGGTGATATAAAACTCAAATAATGTTACCGAAAGTTTTAGCAGTCAAAAAAGAATAGAAGCAAAAGGTTTCTGGTATTGCTAGATATAGATATTTTTAGATTCTACATTGATTTTTCACTTAAATTTTAATTTAGAGAAGAAACAATACTGAAATGTAATAACCATATAAAGTTACTAACAACATTGAGGAAAAACCATTTCTAGTAGCATGAAACATCTAAAATATAAATTAAATTAAATATAACACTATGCTCTCACAAGAGCTTATGATATAAAGGTTTTATCGGTACATTTATGAGACATACAGAATAATTATATTCAAGATTTTCTTTTTGAGCTTTTATGTCTTGCAAAAATTTTACTCTACTTGAGGTCCTTGGTGTCACGGAGATAAAAAGACACATTTAAAAGCTATGGCATGTTAATACTCAGACTACCACGTTAAAAATATCTGTACCATCTAAGGAAGAAAAATGTGAAAATGCGTATGAAAAGATATAAATTGATCAGGTATTCAAATTTGTTAAATATTTAGAGTTTTAGAAAGTTGGTTGAATAGATATCCCTATTTCCATCCTTTAATGAATAATGGCACAGTTATTTCCCACAGCAGCAAAGTTAAAACAGTAGAAATGTCTGTGGGACCATAGTATAAAATAGTATTAGGAGAAGTAATAAGAACAACAGAAACAATACTTGCTGAAGAAGTTGTATGTGCAGAAGACCAAATATCCAGAGAATTGTTATGCAAAGGCTGTTCCGTACTGCTAAAAGGACAATTTTTATTTCTATGATTAGTTTCAGGACATTCTACTACATAATCCAAACCTGACACTAGATTGCTTTAACCTGTTTTGATCCAAGATGCAGGCAGTTGAAGTGTGAAAAGGTTCAAGCAGTGCTTCCACTGGGAATTGATGAAAATCGAGGATTTTCTTGGGGGAATGACCAATGCGACTGGGAGCACTGCTAGGGGGGTCTGGGGGCATGCTCCCTCGGAAAATTTTGAAAATATTACTCACAAAAGGGCCCTTTTAGTGCATTTGGGGAAGAATTGGTCTCAGTTTTAAAAGAGGGAGTACATGTATTTGCCTATTTAAATCTTACAAGAATGAAATAATTCATCATTTTTTAACTTTTTCCTTTGACTTTGTCCTCAAAAATGTGAGTCTTTAACTTTTTGATGATATGTAAATGGTGCTTTCATAAAGTATCAATGACATGAATTTTAAAGAAATATCACCTCTTGTGCAGTAGGTCTACCTTTTTCTTTTGGTTCACCAACACCACCAATTTGATACCATAGTGATAGTTTGTTGCTCGAGTCTTTAAAATTCCCAAATGTTTATCAGATCTGCAATGGCTGATGAGGTGTTTTTTTGCCATTGCTGCCATATGCAATCTTATCCTCACATCACGAACACCATACTCTTCCTGCAACATCGATCTTGAAGATGCAGTCCCCTAGCTTATAACTTATGGGCCCAAGTCTATCAAATGTATGGCCTAAAATTTCATCTGACCATTTCCTTGAAAGCTTGTTTTTCACAGAGGAGTCAATGGCCTTGACAGCACCTTTGTTACCTTCTTTCAAAAATCGCATTTTCACACATGCACAAGATTAATATCCGAAAGAATCCACTGAGATGCGATCCACGAGATCAGAATTCAGATCAATATTTTAGCGAGCACGTAGATCTAGGTAATAGATTTAGATCTAGATATCTAGTTCTAGTCTGGATAAAAATTTGTGCAAGTTTCAGAAATAGGTCTAGAGTCTTAATCGATAATAGACCGGAGGAAAAAAAAAGTTGAAAAGCTGCAAGTCAACTCATATTTGAATTCGATCACAGGCTTGAAAAAACTAGATTTCTTGCTGCACGAGAGAATGAGACCCAAAAGTGACGAGGTCTAGCGCAGAAAATGTGGGAGCAACGGAAAAAAACAATGAAAGGGCAACCACTCCAACAATGTCTGCCGAGGTAGGCTTTTCGTTTTCCTTCAAAAATGACTTCTGCTGCCGCCATTTTGGTACCAGTATTTACTTCTTGCAGTTGGTAGTGCTTACGGACACAGCCGGTCGCGGATTTTCTTTTTTTTTCTGAATGCCGAAAACCGGAGAGACAGAAAAAAGTCAAATGCGGATTTCTTTGAGGACGGTAAAAACTGCGGATTTCCGCAAAAATGCGGAAGAATGGAAGCACTGTTCAAGTCTGACCCTCAAAAGTCCTCAATTAGAAAGAAAAGAAATCATGATCAACAATGGGGGGCAAAATAATTTTATATATGGTTAGTTTTATCAAAACTAATGGTATCAGTGTTATACAGGCTTCACCGATCACAGCTTTGACTAACAGAGTTTACAAGTATGCTCTCCCTTACTTGGAGCTACAGCAGCTGAGTGCAACATGAGCCAGCGCAAGGTGACATTGCCCTCTCTCAGCACATTCATCAACTTCTGGATGGAGTCGAGAACAAATTCCTCTTTCAGGACACCTTCCTGCAGATACTTGCCTAAGACAGGCATCAATTTCTGTAGCTTGCCAGCATACTTGATTGACTGTTGGATAATAAATGGTATCAGACTTCATATGTAAATCTCACTTAGAGTGAAACCCTTCAGTTAAGACACCCTTGATAAAGACCATTTCTTTATGTTACTTTTTAGTAAATTAAGATGTTAATAAGGGCCCCCTGCAATAGAAATCATTTTCATAAACAATTTACCAAGTCTTAATTCAGGCATTCTACTGTATGTCTTTCAATAGGAAAATCATTTAGGAGACAGAAACAAAATAAGTTATTTAACCCTGATTTGGTTTAATTCAATGCAAACTTTTCAATGACTGTAAAGACTTAAGATATTTATGGCAAACTGACTTTCAAGACAATATTTGCATTGAGTTTAAGAAAATGTTCACTGCTTTCTCTCTTCTTTTCTTTATTCTTTGCAGTATACTTAAACGCAATGAGGAAATCTTTTAAGCAAAGTAAAAGCCAAAACTTACCTGCTCTCGAATATTGTTAGCAGAGAGAGTATTATTGAGAGCTGTCATAGCAGCCTTGTACGGGTACCAGGCATCCAACAAGTTGACAGTCATACCCATATACACACTGATCACCTAATTACACCAAACAAAAACCCTGGATCAGTTTAATGAGCTGATGGTTACTTATTCAAAACCACTATAGATCAAGACTCTTAACAGGCATGCTGAATGTGCCTACATCTTGTCACAAAGATACCTCCTTTTTACATTATCTAGTATCAAAAGATTAAACCTGAAATGATTTCTTTATACATATATTTCTCAGTATATCATCATTAACACAGAAAAAAATCATATGCCTTTTGTCTTTTAACTTGTGACATTGTAATATGTGCTTATGCAGTTTATATAAAAAAAAAGAAAACTATTTGCAGTGTTCAATATAGTGCTCTGATATAAGATATTAAAATTTCCTCTTTTTTCTGTTGGAGTCTTCATCAGTCTTTAAACTTGAGGTAAATGAGCTGCTCCTTTGTGAGTTAGATAGTCAATGCTCTCTTTGAGTTTCAAAATGCTTTGTTTCTTTTTTTTCTTTTGTCATGCTTGGGTTCAGTAAGACAAGACAATTTTTCAAGCTTGTATGAGTAAGAGCAACATTTGGTGCTCTATGAAGTAAGTTTCTTTCTTTGAGCAATCTTATAAAATTTCTTTTTTTTTTTTAAATTTATTAATGTATTTACCGTACCTCTCTAATCAGGATAGCTACATTGTGGTTATTAAAGTTATTCTCTTTTAAATATAGAGTTGTCGCATTATGATTTACTATAACAAACATTTCATCTCAGTAATATTACTGGAATGTTTTTACTTTTCTCTTACAATTCAATATAGAGTTAAAAATCAATTTTGAAAATTGATACATTTCATCAACTGTCAGAAATATTTTAAGTCTTCATCTATAACACATTCCATCCTCCCTCTTACCCAATATACACATCTTTTTCTCTTGAAGCATTTCTGCTCATTGGATATTGTCAGAAGACTAACTATTTGGCCTAATTTACTTTTTATAGTGACAAGATATTCTCAAAAGTTGTTATCTATAAGATTTTTCCTTTATTAGGCCAAAAGATGATTTTTAAAATTGTACATAAATGTACCTCTGCATTTTCAGAGTTTTAATACTGGATAATTGAGAAGTCTAAAAGGAATGGGTCTATAATATTATTCACATTTGCCATAAGTGAGCCCTATAGTTAGCCCTTTCATTATAAGACCAGAGAGAGAAAGACAAGTACCCAGTTATCAGGGAAGTGTTTGTCCACAATCTCCCTCATTTTGGCCTGCTGGCTATACAGTATGTCTGGCTGGAAGTAGAGAATCACATAGAGCATGCTGGCTTGGGTTGCCAATGCTGTACTGCGGTGCTCAGGCTGAGGGTATGCTGCTATCTGGTTATACAAGTCATCAGACCGTAAACGTCCAATCACCATGTCCACATATTCAGGATTCAGCTGAACTCGGCTGCAATAGAAACAAGCAACATTTGTCTATAGTAGAAGTGTGAAATTCAAGTCACACATATTGAATTCATCACAATCATTAGTTTTCTTTTTTTTTCTCCAGCTTTTCAGCAAAACATAAAAGCACATTATTTGCATTAGTGCCTTTGGTAATAGCTTATCCTATGAGTTCGTACCACTGAAATATGCAAGCCTGAAAACATGATAAAGCAAATCATTTTTAGAGCTCCCCTCTGTCTTTATCATCTTTGAATCAATGTTAAACATTAAATAAAAAAAGTCCCCAAGAACAAACGTTTGAAGCCAACACTTACGCAAAAAATGATTCAGGATAGTTAAGTGGTCTCTTGGCACCAGGTGAGTTTATGAATCCAGTGCTGCGCAGGAGCTTGCACACATCATCGATATTTGAGTCACCAGCTGCAGCTTTTTGAGCACTGATTGAAACAGAAGGTGAAATTTGATATAATACACATGTTTGTCTCTCAATGCATTCCCTTTGAGTAACCTATTAATTTACTCAATCCAGAGACTTTGTGGGCAACTATTGTCATGATTCTGCAAATAGAGGGACTAAAACAGTACAATAAATATTTAAATATCTGAAGGATCAAGCCCATCAATATAAAATTGAAAATTGCAAATTAAGCTTTCAATCTTAATGAACGCACTTTTTTGGTAGTCTAAGAAATCACACTTAAAAGTCTATTTTTGGCTATCCTTGATAACTTTAGATGATTTATCTTAAAAGGTCAAGCTCCAACAAAAAATAGGAAAGAAAAAAAATAAAGTAAAACTTAGTGTCTGCAATTTAGCAGATAAAATAATCATTAGAAAATAAAATACATGAGTTTTCTTAATGCCTAAATATTTCACTTACTCTTTTAGCCGATGCTGCTCAATTTCTGGCATTTTTGTTAATAGAAAAAATAGTGTTTGCATTTTGGAATATTTCTAATGACTACTTCTAATGACACTCTTCACACAAAAATCTTGTCCCAATAGGTGACAGGCCAAGGCCTCCATGTCAATGTTTGGAAGAACAAAAAAAAATTGCTAGACTGCCTAGAAAACAAAAAGCCGCCAAGTCTTTCCTGTCTGATTCTACAACATTTTTAAAAAATCCAAAACTTGTGCATGGTATGACAGTCAAATTATCTGCTACACTATTGTGCAATAAAATGATGGCAGAAAATTATTTTAGTGCATAGCTTTAAAAGCTTTTTAAGTACCGGTAAAGTTTCTCCTTTTACTAACCTGTAGCGGTAGTAAGATACAAGTATTCTCTCTCTGACAACTCCATCCATTTTTGTATCAATAACCAGCAACATTACTCCATAAAGGAAAAGAGCTTCACACTAATGAATAAAAATGAAAATATGTTTGGAATAAATTTACTTGACAGGCATAATTTTCATAATTTAAAAAAATTGGTAGCATGAGCAAAATTTTTTTTCAATTATGTAAAAAATAAATCAATTTTTGATATTTGATTAAAAATGCTGGAGAATGTTCACAGAAATGATGTTAAAATTCACAGAAATAAGACAAATTATTTTTAAATAAATTTAACACTTCTTAAGCAGTGGGCAAAAATCTCTTGTAGGTAACACATGGGAAAAATAGACATGACATATATATGGGGGCCCTACAAACTGAGTAATTTAGCCTCAGTAGATTTAAATCTATAATAAATTTTTACAAACCATCAATTGCTTGCCATCTTCATTCAGGAGAACAGACTCCATAGTCTGTTGAATGTATACTCCCTCTTCAAGATCTTCCAGATACCTAATGAAAATTAAACAATTGCTGAGCAAGAAGAACATAATTAAACAAACATCAATTAAAGTTAAAAAGTTTTAAAAAATCAGGGACAACTAAGGAGAAAAAAAAATGATCATAAATAAGCTAAGAATTCAAACTGATAAAGGACCATGCCTTTCCTTCTCACCTCATCATCAGCTATATAAATTTTTACTTGAGAGTGACAGTGTACAGCTTAAGCAAAACAAAACCACATAACAATAATAATTTAAACTAACATTGCGGTGAGGTAGATAATTATTGTGAAAAAACAAACTTGAAACAATAAAAATGGTTTCTAATCAGCTTTCAAATTCTTTTGTGATAAATATAAATAGTATTTGTCCCAGTCAGAGCTTAATTCAAAAGCTTATCACTCTCATATGATAATATGCAATTTTACATACTCACCGATTAAGATCAACCACATATTTATGAACACTTGCAAAGGCTTGGTAAAAGCGAGTTAGAATTTCAATATTGTTTTCTCGAAACTCTTCATCCAAGTCTTGCAATTCCTATGAAAACAATAAGATTGGAAAAAAAATATCAAAGTTTAAGGAAATTTCTTCACATTTTGTAAGCAATTTTACAAACAATCCTTGGTTAAGAATTTTAATGATAGTCAAAAACAATCATTAACAATCATGAAAAAAAAAGTCAAGAAATAAGCAGTTGAACCTTCTACTGAATTGGTAAAATTTATAACTAATAATTAGATGACAGAGTTTCAATGTTCATTTAGACAATCTTTCTGAAGATAAAATTTTTTTTATTTCTGCAAATCATGCATGGTGAATATCATATAAACTGACACTAGCCTTTCTCTTTAAACATTTTATCTGTTAAGAAGAAATGAATTGGGTGATTGCACAAGGTTACATTGCATATATGACCAAGCCATTTAAGAGTGATTAAAAGGTTATGTGAGAAGCTGGAAGTGCTTAAAAGTATTTAAGAATTAAAAATATGAACATAATTTTCCTTGAAAATTGAGGCTGAACTTTTGTAATAAGGTGAGAACATTGCATAGGAGAAAACCTAGTTAACAACATGTTGCCCAATTTCAAACAACTCAGGATACAAAAGTTGTGAAGCCGCCTGTAACCATAACAGCATCATCAAGAACCTAGCCAAGCAGCAATCACTACAAGCATGCTTATTGCCAGCCAAGTCTTTATGCCGTCAGATAACTGTAATGATAACCGGCTTAATCTTGGAATTGGCCGACTAGTGTTAAAAATTTATTACCATTCCGTTCATTTCGTTAGTCTTGCCAGCGGACCAATACCACAATTATCCCGATACCACTAAAGACACTCAATGCTTACTAATTACTAGGTTTTCATGCTCGATGTGCACATTAAAGTCTTTACAC
>BMAT01007483.1:333561-361236 GCA_019649035.1 Elysia marginata | reverse complement strand
AGAGTTAACGTAAGTAACTAGGGTTAAGTATTATTTTCAAAGTGGTTACAGTGCAGTACGGAAGTCTTCCCGAAAATATACTCCTAGTTACCCTTCATATCATCCATTAAATAATTAAACATAATGCATTTTTTTGCACAGGGCCATTTACTTCGAAAATTCACGTATACACAGTTTGTTACCATGAAGTTTAAACTTAGCTAGGGTGGCACCCCTGTGTACTAGTTCTAAATCCTTCTGTATGAGAGCGTGATTTTATGAACAATGACTGTCTATTTTTTTGTTACAAGTGTGGTCGTTTACTGATGGCAATTCTGTTGCTTTACCTTTGAGCTAAAGTGTCAATATTCAATACCACAATAGATGTTAGAACACAAAAGATAATAAAGTCAACCACTGCTTGACCAGAGCAGAAAAGGAGAGAAAATAAAAACAATGGCAATACATTCGAAGGCCTAACTAGCTTTAGTCGCAACAAGTGAGCAACATAAAATGCATTTAGCTCTGTCTCATTCTAGATTTAGGAGGAATTTTACGGTAGATTATAGATCTAGTTAAGTTTAAGTTTATTCTGTGCAGAAATATATTTTGGAATAATTTCTTTTCTTGAACTTCTACATACTTTTCTTTTGACATGGTAAACTTACCACTTTTGAATCAATTTTATTGTCAAAGTAATCTGTGCTGTTGAAGTAACTAAAGTCGGCCAGGATCTCTCCATATTTTTGTTGTTCTAGCCGGGTTTCTAGTCGAAACACAGGAGGAATGAAATCAGCCAGCCGCAAAAGTTCTGCTATGATGGCATTTCCTCGAGACACAAGGCGAAGTATGTTTTGGCCACACTGATTGTTTTCGGCTAGAAAATCTGCCATAACGGACCGGTGATTACCTCTGAAAATATAAACAAAACCCGAAAGTGAAAGGACCTAAGGCTAAGCACTACCGATAGAGCTTGGCATTTCTAAATAGAGATGTGGTATTGAAGATAATATAATATAGCAGTCGCACAAGACTGGTATAAAATTTGGTGTTTAGGTTTCCTAAATTCGTCTCACATGATTGTAAACAGAACCCGAGTTACTGCCCCCTCTAAATCTCCACCCCTTCCCAGCAAAACAGCTGTAAAAATCATTTAGATTGTTCTCCCTTTGAATTGCCGGAACCAACTTTCATTTTAAAATTAATTTGAGCAAAAAGCTTAGAAAACGTCGTGCTTTCATCTTCAGTTCTTCTGCTACATCACCATTCACATACTGACACCAAATTTGTGTATAATTCATTATAATTGGGTAAAATCTCAATGAATCATTAACTTGATATCTCACTATTCTCTAAATATATAGATCTAATCGAGATCGGTGTATACTGTAGGCCTACTCTTCTTGATCAATACAAGATTTAGGCTAGTCTAGATCTAAGGTTAGAATAACACTGATAACAGATACATGTATACGGTAAACAATACTTAACTTTTTATGTAGAATCCAGAAAAGTCTATAGGTATCTAGATGATTATTCGATATATTCAGTCTTAGTTTCAAAGTAAGTTAGATCTAGACTTATATATCAAGTTTCAGCAGACATAGAATTGATAGATATAGAATCTAGATCTAGATCTCTAGATCTATCTAGTCTAGAGGCCTACACTTCAACTTTTCTAAAAATATGCCCTTGTTTTTACTTTCTCTTCTTTTCTGCTCTGTTCAAGCAATGGTTGACTTTATTATCTTAAAATTGTGTTCTAACTTTTATTGTGGTATTGAATAGCCAAATATTGTAACCCCATCCTAGTTCCTACTTTTCTCCCTGAGCTTAGTCCTTCAGTCTCTGTCTTTCTGAGACCAGTCAAAAAAAAATCTGAACTATAAAAGGCTGTATAAGGAGAAAACTCTTTTTGTTGTGCAGCCTTATTTGCAAAGAATGAAAGATTAAGTTATAAAATTGTCAAGTTACAAAATTTGTATTAAATTGCAACTATACTTTGCATGATTTTTGTTCAAAAATTGAAAAACTCTATTTACTTTAGATTCTATATATCTAGAGATCTATTATCTAGTTTCATAATGTTATACAGTTGAATTATCTACTTAGATTTAGAATCTAGTTTACAGACTTGTTTTCAAAGCATTTTTATCTGAATGGTTTTATATTTCCAGTGTCCACCAGAAAAATGGAAGTGACACCAGCCAATCTAGAAGCCATGGCAGGCTATCTCCAACAAACCCTCTCACCAGATACAGATATCAGGAGAAATGGTAGTATTATTTTGCTCAGTATTTCAAAAGGGTGCCTATGAATTGTGGAAATTCAATTAGAATCATTCAGTTGGTCACATCTTTAGCTTTGATAGATGATATTGTTTTCTTTGTTGTCAAGACTTCATGGTAATGGTCACTTTTTATGATTAAACTTTAAAGCATTTGACTGCTGAGTTTAAGTTTTAGAGGGTTTGTGTTCTTAATACAAGTCTCTTTTTAAATAAAAACTAGTTCTTATATAATTTGCAATGGTTTTTTTTTTTTGAAGAATAGTTTATCGTTATGGGCCTAAGAAAAATAAATTATATTCAAATGTTACACTTTCTCAAACAATTAGTTGAACATTGAATATAATATAATTTTAAACAATTTAAAGAAATATTACTTTGAATGACTTAATTGTGAATTATTGTCCGCATGAGAGTTAAATTGCTTGAAAGGTTAAAATATTTTTCTTTAGTCTTGGCTAATATTCTGGTTCACTTAAGATTAGAACTAGTCTACTCTATATGTTACTGGAGTTAAAAGTTGTATGTACATACTGTTATTCAAGAGTTAAGTTTTACGTAACATAAGAACAGAATTGAACTTAAAAAATTGCTGTTATCTTTGTTTTAAGCAGTCATATAACTTCTTGTTAATAAACCAAGGCTATGAAGGTGCAACACTAAAGACAGCTTTTGAGGAAGAAGTATATCTCAATCATGATTTGTCTCTTTCCTGAATTTCAGCTGAGAAGTTTTTAGAATCAGTAGAAGGTAACAAGCATTACCCAGTCCTGCTGCTACATCTCATGGATAAAGAAGGAGCTGACTCACATATAAGAGTCTCTTGTGCTGTTACTTTTAAAAACTATGTGAAAAGAAATTGGCGCGTTGTAAGTTTATGTCTTTCGTTTTTTTTTTCTTTTCCAAAACCTATAAGTATAGGTCAGATTTTGAGAAAAATGCCAGAAAATGCTTTAATTTTGTAACAAGTAATGAAGTATTGAGGTTTTGCAAAGCTTCTGACTTTGGTTTGTGACAATAAAAAGAATTTGTAAAGCTAACAAACGAAACATAATGGAAGATTGTTATGAGTTGTATCTGAAATAACTTTATAAATGTAAAGGAAATTCAGCACATCATAACTCACTTTGAGTCAGAGAATATTATTTTTGCTAAGTGAATTGATTGTAAAATGTATTTTAAGCATTATTTTTAAAGCTGTTGCTTTTAATTATTTCTTTTTTTATAATTCTAGAATGAAGGCTTCACTGAATTTTTAAAATTTTTTTACATTGACCTTTACTGAACTGCTCTTTGTATATGTGTTAAATATTGTTTGACCAAGCTTAGAATGTTAAAATTTTAATATCAAATGTGATCTAAAGCCTTTCATTTTCAAAATATTTAAGTGCCTGCTAATTAAATTTAGTTTAAAACTATTAAATAGTACTGCATTACCTTTAAATAATTATTGTTTCACAATTCTAGAATGAAGGCTTCACTGATAAGATCCACGCAGAAGACCGAGATCAGATTAAAAAGTACATTGTGGGCCTCATGTTGAAAAGTCCAGAACAAGTGCAGAAACAGGTCAGTTTAAAAATCTTTACAACAGCTTCCACATTGTTAATGGAAATGCGTGCCTTAGGTCATCCTCTCCCATTTTTGGGTTATACTTTGTTACTAGGCAACAAACCGTTTCAGTCCCAAGGTGCTGGTCTTATCCAGAACTTCACCACTTATGATGATTTTGCTGCAGCAGCATATTTTCAGCAGTGAGGTTCAAAAGGTTTTTTTGTTTTTTTTAAATTTTCAGTATATAACTTTGAACTAGATTGGTATAGCTTAGTTTTTGTATGGGTACAGAATTTTCTACAGATTTTAAAGGGAAAAAAACAAAAATCTAAAAAATTTAGATTTTACAATGAACAATCTCTTTTGAAATGGAACTGTTTATGTTCTTTCTCACTCCATGTGATAAATCTCTACCATTTGGTGTTATTGCTATATATTTATAATAGTTTTAACAAAATCAAATTAAAAAAAATTCTGAAACATTTGTCAGCTTAGCCTGCCAATTCACAAAAGGACAGACATAATGCTCTTTGCAAACATCAAACCCATCCTAAGAATAAAATAAAATGCTCAAATTACCTCCTCATGTGAGCCATTGTCTTTTTCCTTTACAACTACTTTTTCATTGTTCAAAATTAAGGCTTTTTATTGAAATGCATGTCTATGAATTCCATTTCAGCTTAGTGATGCTATAAGCATTATAGGCAGAGAAGATTTCCCCAAAAAATGGCCAGATCTGCTCACAGAGATGATAAGCAAGTTTCAATCTGGGGACTTCAATGTGATCAATGGTGTTCTGAGAACAGCACATTCTATTTTTAAAAGGTTAATTGGGTTTTAGTGTGAAATCCAGTTGCATTTGCTGCACTCAAAAAAAGCCTTTATTTGTGTGAAAATTGGTTTTGTCTTTTTTTATACAGAATGTACAAAAATATTCTTCTTCACAATACATGGAGTCATGACATTAAACTTGACACCATGTACTGAAACAGATTTTTAAAAATTAAATTCTCCTAATTAAATCAACTATATTCTTGATTAGAAAATACAATTATTTTTTATTAACAAGTACTACTCATAATATACAGTGATATTAAGGAGTTATATTAACTTTTATTTTCAGCTAAATAATTTCATTCAGTCAATAACGATTCAACAAGAATAAACTGTATAAACTTTTTGAGCTTAAGTTTTCCTGTATCATTATAATTTACATCATGCCCCTGAAATCTTTGTGCTAACCTTTAGATGTGCATACAAACTGTTAGTTATGAACTATTGAATTTTATTGCATTAATTCTATTTGGATATTGAAGATTATCTGGTTATGTACCTTTGGTACCTTTTAGCTTTGCATCTCAGAATCATTTAACAAAGCATGTCATATTTGCGCACAGAGATAGATAGCAATCAGTTAAAAGCTATTAAAAGTTATACTGTTTGTGGATGTGTACAAGGTGTGTAGTAGCCATTATGAATGAATATTTTTAGATCAGATTTCTTTGTTCCTCTTTTATGATATTCTTGTAACGTGGTGAAAGACCTGTAAAAATTGATGTATTTGTGATTTCAGATATCGACATGAGTTCAAATCTCAAGAGCTGTGGGAGGAAATAAAGTTTGTGCTGGATAACTTTGCCTCTACTCTTACAGAACTTTTTAAGGTGTGCTTGCAAGATTAGATTAAGTCATTAAATCTACAAAGGAAAATTGACCCAATTGCATTTAAAGTGCAAAGGCATTAAATTTTCTGGGCTTTCTAAAAGATTATCATAGTCTCTATGACTATACATGGCTCTAAGAACTTTATACATATATTAATGTAATGGAAACATCTAAGATCATTTCTTTTAAAGAGCAAATGATATTGAACTGATTTGTTAATCAACCAGTTTTACATTGTTTGCAACTATATGAAGAGGCCTTTTTTACACTGTGTTCATCTCCCTTTGTCCCTACTTAGCTATGCAATTGAATGTTAATCTAAATAGTAATTTTTGTAATGTTTCTTTTTTCATCCCCAGGCTACTATGGACCTTGCAAGCAAACATGGGAATGACCCAAATATTCTCAAAGTAGTTTTCAGTAGTATTTTGCTGATTTGCAAGATTTTTTACAGTCTTAACTTTCAGGTGATCATTCATTGTAATTGTTTGCTTTTACCCCTTACTCTAGTTTGAAAAATTTTTAACTCTTAGTTTAGTTTGTTTTCTCCTAGTTTCAATTAGACCTATTAAGATTTATTACTGTGTTTGATGTAATTTTAAAATCTTATTTATATAGTGCTGTGTAAATATTGCATCATTTGTCGTTATCTAGAAAATTTTTCAATGATGGGAGCTGTCTTTTTTTTTCTAAACATTATATTGATATTTTATAAGCAAGACAAATACAAGACAAACAATCATTGACCACTCTACACAGATTGAATTTTAAGTGAATAATGTTTACCCACAAAGTTTTATCCAAGGGGAAATATTTTTCTATTTTTTGTTATTATTTTCAGGACTTACCAGAACATTTTGAAGACAACATAAAGGTGTGGATGGACCACTTTTTGCATTTGCTTAGTGCCAACAACAAACTTTTACAGACTGTAAGTAACAGTAATTTTTCTGACTCTTCACTAAATTAACAGAATTATTGAAATGCAACATGACTTTGGCAATTCTGCCAAGAAAAACATGAACTCAGTTTTAGGATATCAAAGCATAAAAAAAGTTGAAATTGAATTGGGAAGCTTGTATTCTGATAAGAATTTTAGGCTACCTTTCTTTTTCTTAATTGTAATAAGACTGCTGTCTTTACTTTGAAAAAAAAATGAAATACTAGGCTGACTTAACTCACTGTTCAAAATATTTTCCCTTGCGTTACACGGGATCGGCGGTGACCTCAGGGAGCCCTTCCCGTGTAGCACACGGGATAACCTTTACGAATTTTTTTCACGTCCGGTATTTTGTCGACCGCATCAGTGAATACTCTCTAGCCAAGCCCAATCTCTTAGTTTCTGTTTCGTTTTGGTGCAGACGGGAATAGAACAGAGCCGATACTTTTTTTCTACGAATTTTTTTCATGAGGGCACTTCCTCGCAGCACAGAAGCCTAGATCTAGGCAAGTAAACAACGACTGTCGATCACCTTGTTACAAGAAAACAATGATGCTTTTTCAGTAAAACTACCAAAATGACTGAAAGAATTATATTTCAAACATTTGAAAGTGATTCAGAAGAACCTTATGACTCTGATAAAGATCCTGAGTTCACACCAGTTTCCAAAAAGTCACGAATCGATGTAGACTCTGAACCTGAGCCTCAAGCTTCTGGAAGCTGTAGCTACAAATCTAAATCTAAATGTGCCCCCACATCTAAAACTAAAAGCAAGAAAAAGACTAGGCCTCTAGCTAAACCTAGGTCTAAATCTACAACTAGATCTATAGATGGTTTAGGGAGGGTAGATCTAGTGGCTACAGCTGGGAGCGATGTAGATCTAGAATACAGAAATTTCACATGCAAGCTAATTACATTATGGATTAATTTTTTTTGGTGAGTTTTATATGTTTGTAACTTTGTACAACTCATCTCTGTCACTCCTCCAGTCATAATAGATAGAAAAAAACAAGAAACAATATGATTTTTTATTTTTTTTCATTTTATTTGCACTAGTAGCCTTGCTTGGCAAATTTTTTTTTTTTACACAAAAATTGTCAAAATTCAAAAAATCATTTTAAAAAAAGTATTTGAGACATAGTATTCAAATTTGTTTTACTATAAATGTCTGTTTTATGTCATTTGCATGCCCATATTTCATGAAAATCAATTAATTAGGAATGAAAAGGGAATTTTTTAAAAATACCTCTGAAACGCTGGCGCCGAGGGCTTCTAAACCTAAAAATAGCCTGGCTTTGAGTGAGTTAATACTTTTTCTTAAAACTCCTAAACAGTGTCATTGTTTTAAAAAATAGATTTGCTGGTGAACAAATGCTTTTTATAAATTAAATTGCGACAAGATAGAACCCCTCATTAGTTCTGTGGCTGCGCAAAAAAATGGTTGAAAAACCTGTGTTGATCAAGCATCTTCTTATGTTCATATTCATTTTCATGTTACTTAGGATGAGGACGAAGCTGGACTTCTGGAACAGGTCAAATCTCAGGTGTGTGACAATGTGGCCCTCTATGCCCAGAAATATGATGAAGAGTTCTCTCCCTATCTACCTGCTTTTGTCAAGGCCATTTGGGAACTTCTGGTAACAACAGGTCAAGAGGTGAAATATGACTTGGTAAGTCCCAAAGTGTAGCAGCACCTTTGAGTTACTTATGAATCCTATTCCATTAACACCTTCACTGCCGAGTAGGTTCTGCCTTTACCATTAAAAAAATTTGTTAAAAAATAGTAAAACTGAAAAAAATTGCAAATCTGCTTTTTAACAAAGGAAATGATGTGTTTGGTTTACTATGTCGACAAGTTTGTTACCGCTATATCTCTCTGACCGTTCAAAAGACTAAATAAACAAGAATTGTCTACCTCGAGTGAGACTCGGGCCTGGCAGTGAAGGGATCAACAAAAATAAAGGTATGTAAATTATTTATAAAACAATTTTTTCTTGCCTTTTCTTGTTCCATAATGACTGTCAAGTTTAAAATTTTCATGCTTTTGACCAGAAAAAACGAAAGCCTGTCTAATTCGCAGGTTATAATACTTTTGAGAGTTATGAGTAAAGATAATTCACTTATACAAAATCAACCAGTTATTTTCGATATATTTCATTATGCTGTATGCTGACTGAGTAAATATCATTGATTCACTGAATCATGGCAACAGTCTTAAGATTGATAGCACTCTTGCAAACACCTAGGTCCCCCTGCTAAAACACTATCGCTTTAGTAGAGGCTCACTTAACTGCAACATCAGGTGGCAAAAATTCACATTTAAAGAGATATGAAATTTTATTTACTACATTTTCCTGTTCCCTGATTATTGAACTATTTCTGTTTTCTTTTGCTTGTGATAAAACAAAGCTGTTTCTCAGCAATGAATAGCTCAATCAACCGTGGCAAGGGTAGATGATAAGAGATATTAGAAAGGAAAAGGTTTGGAGTTTGGTGAAGTCATCTTTCAAAAACTTCAATGTATTTGAATAAAAAGTCTTTCTTTCTTATTAAAGTCTATACTCTATCATGTATGAAATGCATGGGTGATTTCCCCAAACTAGCCCAAAAAAAAAATCCCCATCTACTGATTATAGTGCAAGATCTTTTAAACAACCATGTGACTAAATAACAAAATCACCAAGCAATTACTGACACTATTTCAGTTTGGTCTAAGGTTTTTATTTCATTCTATCTGTGTTCACTTTCTTTTCTCAAAACTAGCTTTTGGACATTTGTGTACATTGAAAAAAAAATATCCTTGAACCATTTTGTAGTAAAGTCATATACATTTAATCTTTAACCCTTTGAACCCTAGCCCCCTGCACCCAAACAGCATTCTCCACCTGGCCTCCCAGAGGAAATTTGGCTATATTGTGACATAGTAAGATCAAGTGTCATATTTATGCACATTCTTCACTCAAAGTGTCCTGAAATGATGCAAAATAGTAGTGTTTTGTCTTACGTTTATTTCCAATACTCTACACTATTGTGCCAGTCTGACTAGCATGTAGAGCCTCTCTTGACATACGCCCACCTAGGTCTACAGGTCTAGGTCTAGAATCAACACAACTGCTACTGTAGGTCTAGATCTAGATCTATCTGAGCTACGAGAGTCAGAATCGTCAGGTTCATCACCAGAGCTAACAGACTCTATATCACTGTCTGGATAATTATTATCATCTAATTCAAGCTGCTCATCAAGATCAAAAAGCATTTCTATGGCCTGTTCAGCTGAAATTCTAGGCTGTTTAGCACCAGAAGACCCTAGTTCCATAGATCGCTTCATACTTGAAAACTTCACAAAACTTGAAGAAAAACGACATGAACTAGCTTCTGTTATGTTTACTTTCATTTCTTCAGAGTGATTCAGGGGAAAATGTGCTTATTTTTCTTCATTGGACTCATAAAGACCAACCAAATCAGAGGGGGTGTGACTGCCCGGTTTAGCGGGCATACGGTATATAGGAATTATTGCCCTTGCCCGGTTAACCGGGCATACAGGTTCAAAAGGTTAAAAAATCGATATATGTTGGGTAAAAATTAGACTTATAGTTATAGCATTTAAATTTCAACATTGTCAAACCTATTAAGTCTTGTCTTTGAAAATCATTTCTCAGCTTGTAAGCAATGCCATTCAGTTTTTGGCATCTGTCGCTGAAAGACCAAATTACAAATCACTGTTTGAAAATACTGAGACACTGGCCAACATATGCGAGAAAGTGGTTGTACCCAATATGCAGTTGAGAGGTTGGTGGTTACTTTGCTAATATTTTCAAATTTCAATATTGATGACACTGTAATCAATATTTTAAACATGAGTTGAAATCATATCAAAGTAAATGATTTCTTTAATAGGCACAAAGTCCATAATTGAAGGTGAGAATTAAGGTATTCCCCTAACATCCTAGTAGAAAATTATTTTGGACAGTATTCAGGTATGTTCACATACATAAATATATTACAGCCTAATGCATATTGAAGCTATTTGTATAATCAAACTCACGTTTAAAATTTCACAAGTACCCAAGATTAGTATAATTTTATGTGTTTTTTATGCGTCGTGAGTTTGTCTGTCTTCAATGGGTTAATTTGCATATGAAGAGGAAAATAGGACTTACTCTGAAATAAGTAATGTTTTGCTTATGCTATCAGAGGCAGATGAAGAGCTGTTTGAAGATAATCCAGAGGAATACATGCGCAGAGACATTGAAGGTTCAGGTGAGTTAACTTTACTAAAGATATCTTTTTAAACAGGTCTTTCTTTTATTTAGCTAGTATTATTGTGCTCCTGGATCTTTCAGCTGCTTTTGATATGATAGGCCATAACATCCTTTTAAAACGCTTGGAAATTTTATTTGGCATTAGTGGCACTGTGTTTAAATGGTTTGACTCATATCTTTAGTGCAGACACCAAAGCATAAATATACCTAAAGAATTTTCAACAAAAAAGCCCTTACTCTATGGTGTGCCTCAAGATAGTGTGCTAGGTCCTTTTCTTTTCACTCTTTATATGCAACCTCTGGTAGATATCATTTCTAAAAAATAAATTTTCTTACCATTTCTATGCTGATGACACACAGCGTTATACATCAGGGGACTTATGTGACATTGAGGCAATGTTTCGTCAATGACATAAGACAGTGGATGACAGCCAACAATCTGAAGTTGAATGATGAATAGACAAAAATAATGGTCATTAATAGAAATCCCCATACCCCCGATAACTTTAAATGGTCATGCTTTAACCTGCAAATCGACAGTGAAGAACTTAGGTGTCATCTTTGATGATAAAATGCTGATGGCAAACCAAATCAGTTCATTGTGTAAAAACCTAAACTTCCAATTGAGGAAAATTGCAAAAAAATAAGAACTTTTCTTACTAAAGAGGTTGCAGTGAAACTCGTTGTTTCACTAGAATTTTCCAAAATTGATTATTGCAATTCAATTAGTCGGACTGCCTAAGAGCAGTATTAAAAAATTACAAGCGGTACAGAACAATGCAGCAAGGTTAGTTTTACAAATTAAAAAGACAGAGAGAATAACAGATGCTTTAACAAGTTTACATTGGTTATCAGTTGAAAAAAGGATACTTTATAAAACTGCTACTCTCTGTTACAAGTGTATGGATGACAAAGCACCACTCTATTTAAAAAATCTTATTAACAAGTAACTTCCCAGTAGAACATTAAGATCACTCTCAGACAATTTACTACAAAAACCTCATGTCAAATATAAATGTTTTGGTGAGGGTTCATTTGCTTATGCAGGACCTCATATCTGGAATTCTATCCCTTAAGTTATTAGACACCTTTAATCAATTTATAAAACAACTGAAAACTTATCTTTTTAACCCTTAATTGAAGCAAAATGTGACTATCTAGATTCTTATACAAACTTTTAGCATATAGTAGTTTTTATATTCATGCCCTAATATTCTTTGCTTCATTGAATATTTTATATGTATACATCATTACATATATATGTGGTTTTTTTTAAAGGACTCAAATAATTTTATGCCCTGTACCAGTATATGTAAGTGTATTTTTATAAACTGGTAGAAACTCACTGTAAAGTGTCTGTAAATTATACACATTGCTTATTATTTTCTTATTGTCTGTGACATTGTTCTTATCATGAAAAATGTATCATGTTTTAAACGATCATTGTAATGCGCATTGAGTATAACAGACTATTTTGTAAAAATGCGCACAATAATTGTCATTAATTATTATTATTATTATCATTTACAAATTTTTAGAGAGAGAAAAAATGTTCTATTGAAAATGTCCATGAAAATAGCGCCAACTTCACTAAAGATATTTTTTTTCAATCAGGTCTTTCTTTTATTTACAAATTTTTAAGCAGAGAAAAATATTCTTTTGAAAATACCCATGACAATAGCGTCAACTTTACTAAAAATATTCTTTTTCAAACAGGTCTTTCTTTTATATACAAATTTTTAAGCAGAGAAAAATGTTCTTTTGAAAATACCCATGAAAATAGTGTCAACTTTACTAAAGATATTCTTTTTCAAACAGGTCTTTCTTTTATTTACAAACTTTTAAGCAGAGAAAAAGGTTCTTTTGAAAATACCCATGAAAATAGCAACACAAGACTGGTTTTTAGACAATTTTAGGGATGTCTTGCTTAGTTGATCAAAGGTCATTAAAGAACTTTTTCAGATTAAGTTAAAAAAAATAACTTTCAAATCCTTCCCCAACTGCTCTCCTGTATTTCAGGGGTTTTCCTTATGTCCTCAAGTCAGGTCAGGGTGAAAAAGTCTATTGCAGTGCTTTACATATCTTCGTGAACCTAATAACTGTGATTGTGCAAAGTGTTCAACATCTCCTAAGTTTGAAGTGAAGCTCAGGCTTTTTTATGTGTGGGAGCGTGAAGGCAACCTTATTATTTGAGATATGTGTGGAATGTGATTACTGGTAAAGCAAGAGTCCGTAGCTCTTCTTTGCAAGTCAGTATAGAAAAATATGATAGTATGTTCATTTAAAAAAAAAACAAACTGTTACATCTTTTTTGGCAATTTATCAACTTTTTGGGTTTCTTCTATAGATGTCGACACTCGTCGTAGAGCTGCCTGTGACCTTGTACAAGCCTTGAGTAAATCATTTGAAGGTCCTGTCATCCAAAACTTCTCTCGTTATGTCCAAGCCCTGTTAGAGGTATTTCAGTCATTTGATTTTTTTCCCTCCCTTTTCCAGGTTTCAGACCCATATATTTAGAATAAATATCCATATATTTGGAATAAATATAACATTTTCAGTATTTTTCGTGACATATAAAAATATTAGACTAGCCATGGACTTTAACCATTTTTCTTTTGCATAACTAAGATTTGAAAAAAAAACAAGGACATTTTTTTTGCAAAAAGACTTGTGAAACAATCAAACTATAAAGAAAATTGTTTTTACTGCAGGAATTTGCAAAGAATCCAGGTCAGAACTGGAGAAGTAAGGACACTGCTATCTTCCTTGTTACTTCTCTTGCTGCCAAAGGCCAAACGCAAAAGGTAGAGTTCACTTTTAACTTTTTAAAAATATTTAATTGTTTATCAATGGTCTTAGTTGCAAAATGTCCAAGTTCAAAAACATGTTTTGAATATGAAAGTAAAAACTGTTTTTATGATGGGTATAACAACTTTTTATGGTCTATTTTTTTTAGATCTGAGTATAAAAATGTTAATAGTTTTAAAGCTTGACTTTGTGTAACTGCAAGTATTTTATGCAACTTTGGAGTGTACACTCATAACTGACCTTTATCGCTTACGCCTTAGTACAGAATGTTAAGAAAAATAGACATTTTAACCAATTTTTCTCGTGTTAAATGACCAAGAGGTTTTGTTCTTGCTATTTTTCCGTTGGGCTGACAGACTAGATATTTTTTATAATTGGTGCATCATGCCCTTTAGGTTATCATAAGTTATATAGATGTTTTCTAAAATCATGGAGTTAGATGCTTTGGCTTAAGAGGATAGATATATGTATATTAGTTTTTGTTTGATGCATCTTTTCTTTTGGAAAGTGGTAGGGGCAAGCAAAAATGACAAGAATATTGCTCTTATTTTTTAGATAAACATTTCAATCTTTGGAAAGATGTATTCTGGTTTAAAATAATAAAAAAAAACCCTGCATTTTCCTTTCTGCGTAAGATTGTTATTTAACTTCCTTAATCTTGTATTTTGATTGCACTTTGCAGCAAGGTGTAACGCAGACAAGTCAGCTGGTCAGCATCACAGAATTCTTCCAGTCGCACATTCTCCCTGATATCCAGTCCACCAATGGTGAGACTTAGTTATTTTTAATGCACCCTTTTTTCGCACTGTGTGCCATGGTTTTGTTCATAACTTTTCTTGAAAAATATTTTAACATGAACATTCTAAATAACATATGTGCCACTTTTCCGCTGAATAACAGAAATTCTTCTATGTTCCAACCTTTCTGATTTTTTTCGCTATCTACAACTCACCCAATGTTCAAGCAGTTTCCTTTGTCTATAAAATTAATTCTATTCTACTCTGTTAGAGTATAAAAAAGAGGATCACATGTCAGAGAAAACTGTGGCAACCCAACTTTTTCTCTAAAAGATAGCCTGCAGAAAGATCTGATCCACGAAGTAAAAAAAAAATAGCGGAGGTCTATGGGAATGGCTTGAATCAGAGAGCGGAAAATAAACCTGCGCGTTTTAAGCTTAGAACAAGAAAATACGAAAGAACACTAAAGAACGTTCTCATTATGCAAAAGCAATCCTAAATTCGTAATCTAGTCCTAGCGATAAGCAAACAGTTTGCAAATTTATACTCGGTCAATCTTAAACAGTGCTAGCGCAATAGCATAGCATAGTCAGAAGATGGTTCTAAAGCAAGCTTATACCTGTAGTAGCCAAACAAGACATAAACTAGATGAAAACTAGTTACCATGTACCGCTATTTTAGGTCATATTGTAAATTCCTCAATGTTACACATAATTATATATGTTAGACGAATTTGTTCTAAACTAGATGATAGAGTTTAGAACAAGAGAATACAAAAGAACACTAAAGAACGTTCTCATTATGCAAAAGCAATCCTAGCACTGTATATCTATACATCTTTTATAGGTCTAACTTATACATACTCACAACTAAGATGAAAGATCTAATATTATCTGATTTAGTATAGATTTACATTTTTTGGAAGAGATGCAAATTAATATATTGCAGGTGGAGGCTATGAGTGTGAACTGAAAGCCAAAATATCCAGAAATCTTTATTTGCCAAGGACAATGGAAATAGCAATAGAAATCTAAATAAACCGGCAATATGAATTTTTAGTATTTTACTGCAAATAACGATATCTGTTCATGTATTTAGCTTTTTGTTATAAGCTCTATCATCTAGTTTAGAACAAGTTCGTCTAACATTTATAATAATGTGTTACAGTGAGGAATTTAAAACGAAGGTTACAGGGTGCACTAAACACCACTTCCTGAATATAGATCTCAGCTCAGATTTAAAAAAAACAAAAGAACTAATTATAAAGAATGGCTTGAAATACTCCTTTGATAAAAGGAATCAAGCTTTAGTGAATGCCTACATACTGAGACATGTTAGGGCTGCATGTGTTAAACGCCAAGGTTTCATTTCTATGGATATCACATGTAATGTATTCCATTCAAATAAATCTATTAGTGCTAGCAAAGTGTCTTAAGAGAAAATGAATTTTTAGGGTTGGGGACTAATTCCCTGTTATGGCAAATATATTCAAGTTTGGAATAATAACTAAATTACTGCTAAAATAATCTTTAAAATGGCTTCTTTTCAAAAAAATTCTGGGGGAGTATACCCTGGACACCCCTAGAAAAGCTCCTGCCTTTGGCGGTTGCATCATCTGTGAACGCCGATAAAAGTTCCTCCTTTTTGAAAATTATAGAGTGGCACCTATGAAATTAATACTTAAAGATTTGAACAAGACTGTTCTCATTAACAATGATAATTCAGTGCCCCCCCCCCCCCACAATAACATATTGTATGTGTTTATTTGCATGGGAACTTACCGCTAGGATTTTCAGTTATTTCCAGAAAATTTGAGGGATAGCCCTGATCCATGTATGTAATTTTTAGAGTATGTTGGACTTTTCAATAGCTTTTGGTAGGTACTGTACTTAAATTTGTCAGATTAATATTCATTTCACTCTTAATGAATAGTCTAGTGGTTTTAATGGTTTTTACTCAGGTTTGGTAAGGCTCTGTCAAGTATGTTGTGACTCTACAAGTTAGTGATCACTGCTCACCCATTGATGTGCAGATCTATCCTGTTGGATCTTTTTTATTATTTTTTTTTTTTGACTGCAGGAACACACCAAAATTTTTTCTTCCATAGGTATAAAGTGATTTTTAATTGGCTTACTATATACATATATTTTTTTTTTGTTTCTCCAGTGAATGAAACTCCAATATTGAAAGCAGATGTCCTCAAATACTTGATGGTGTTTAGGAACCAGGTAACATCATACGGTTATGTTCCACAATATCTTTTGTACTGTGGAAACCCCATAATCTCTCGGGAGCAAATAAAAACTTAAATTTGGATACTCAAATTATACTTGTATTATGTACAATGAGGTTTCTTTTTGCTTTGCTGGCATACCCCTCTTGCATAACTTCTTGTCCCTCTTCATTCAGGCACATTGATTGAATAGGCCAGAAGCACTGTTCTGTGGGTTTTGGGGTAACATGTCTCATCAGGAAATTTTTCGTGATAATTTTTTTTTATATTTGGGGAGAATGAAACTCAAGGAGGGAATAGAAGAATAATCTTTCTAAGTGGCCAATTTGACTTCAAATTGTAGAGTTGAGCTTTGAACTGTATTGTTAGATTTCCCAAAGCCAAAACTAAAGAAACCAACCTTATAATTATGGAGTTTTAATATTTCAAAAATCATGATTATTTACTCAGCAACTTCTCTGCTTTATTATTGATAAAGTGCCTTTGCCTTAGACTAGCCCTTGGGTATACACAAAAAATAATTCCATCAGCCATATACACTTCTGTGTAGACAAAATTGTACAGTGATTGGTTTCCACAAATCCTAAATAATTTATAGGACTGAAACTGCTAGAGGTCACAACAAAAACCTCTTGTAGACCACAATATAAGTTTTGTAGCAAAAGAATTAAAACTTGATGTAAGGTTAAACTGGTAAAAATATGAGTTTCCATTGCCACTATGTTTGCCAGGATTTTTGTTTGTCTACAAAGTAATATTATTTCTGAGTAGATCTATGTACAACACAAGTATGAAATAAAAAGAGAAGTATTTTTTTGTAAGCAAGGTAGACCCAATTTTAGGAAAAGTGGGCTCATTTGTTTTTGCTGTGTCTTTGCTGCAGTTGGAACAGGATATCTCAAAAAGTTATCAATCCAATGCCACAAAACTTTGCAAATTTCTTTTAAATGATGTTTACAATACATTTTGTGCCTTCCAAAAGAAGATATCCTGAAAAGTTTTCATTTTTTGAACATTTAAGTTTTACCACCACCTGAGTGTTAAGAAGAAAAAAACAAGGTTAAAATAGAAAAGTTTGGATTAAATCTCAATATTAAGAATACAAAAAAAAAAAAAAGCTAGAGGCACTAATTCTAGAGATACTCAAGACCTACACTAATTTGTTAAGTTATACTGAAAATTTTTTGAGATAGCCTGTTCCAACTAAAAAGCTGCATTTTGATCTCCTACCTCTAATTTTTCCATTATTTCCTGGTTTGTTTTTTTTTTAATATAAACTTCATTGCACCAATACAAACTTTTTTCTACATCTCATAGACACCAAACTTATATTCAATTACCAACCAAAATGTAATGAGAATGGAAATTCAATTCACCAGATTAACCTTAACTTAAAGTATAAGGTCAAATCTAAGAAAACCAAAGAGGAAATAAAAAATCACAGCTAAAAAACTTTGAGTTTTAAAAATTTGAAACTATCTGACTTCAATTTTTGAGGTTTCCACTGTATTTTAATGATACTGATGGTAGACAATGTTGTATGCATAAATAAATTTACACCTTTATTTAATTTCTCAATTTTGCCCTCATACTTTTCCTAAAATAAGGGCATAAATTGTTTTTAAATTAAGGACAGATAAATGCTTTTCAATTTTATGACTAAATAATGCAGGATGGAGTAAAAAAGTTATTGAATAAGCTTTTACCTACTTTTTTTTTAAGCAAAGGAGTCAGATTTTATCATCATATATATACATTTTTTCCAGCTTCCAGCACCAGTTATTCAAGGCACTGTACACCACTTGGTGCGTTTTTTGCAAGCAGATCCTGTAGTGGTCCACACTTATGCAGCATCCTGCCTAGAAAGACTATTTATGGTCCGACAAAATGGGGTGCCAGCGTAAGTTGTATTTATACAAAATCAGGTATCAAAGAATTAAGACAGACCAGTGAAAAACCAAAGCAAATCTTTCACACATAATTTCTTTTTGGCAGTTTAAAGAATATTGCTTAGCCCTGGTATCCTTTGAAGGATAAGTTCTTCTACCCTGGCCCCCAAGGGAAAAAATAGAGCAACTGAGGTACAGTAGAAAAAAAAAAACACTCTCTGATCATACTGGCAGCTATGATCAGACGGTGGTTTTTCTTACTGTAACTCAGTTTCTCTATTTCTTTCCATTGCTGGGCTGGATACAGACCGGGCGCAGTATGTTCACAACCTCAGGGTATCTAGCTCAGTGTCTTCATCAACTTCATACTATTAATTTTGAGTTAAAACCTACTGGAAATAGAATGAACACAAGATGGATTTGATTTATTAGGATTGACTTGAGTAAAATGAAATAAAGTTTAAAAGTTGTGTATAATGATCACTACATTTTAATCTATACAATTAACATAAAGCTAATTGGGCTGATGTGTTTAGCAGGTCTTCTGAATGGTTGGGTGATAATAAACAGTTTCTGTAGAGGTTTGCAGGGTCACTTTTCAATTGATGAATCATTTGGCTATTTTTTCTTAATTACAAAAAAATTATTATCTCTTTATATGTATATTTCTTCATTTTTTTAAAAAAAGAATCACTTGTGAGCTTGTGCAGCCAATGGCAAATGAGTTGATGGTCAGTTTGTTTGCTGCAATGGAGAAACCAGGTTCAGCAGAGAATGAATACATCATGAAAGGTTAGAATCTGAGACTCAAGGTAACCAAATAAATCTCTAGAGTTAATTTTTTTAAGGAAATGGACATGCAATTTAATAATCAAATGAAGACCAGGCTTTGGTACATCCTATATTTACCTGTTACTTTTTTTTCTAACTGGATCTAGCATTCTGCTTTTTTCCAATTGCTAAAGCTTCAATGACTTCAACAAAGTGATACATTTTAAGTGTTCAATGGTTTGATAACAGTAAGGTCAACCTGCGTGATTCATTGTTTAATAGTTTTTATTATCACATAAATGTTTTCAGTACTCATAAAAAAACTTTTTCAATGATAGAAATGACAAAATAATGTGATCAGTCGGTAAATTATATTTCTGTGGCTGCTCCTTTTTTTAGCTGTGATGAGAACGATGTCACTGTTGCAAGAGCATGTGCTACCAATGATGCCTCAGTTGATTGAAGGTCTCAAAGCAAAACTGATCCTTGTCAGTAAGGTATGAACTAACCAGTTATTGTGCTTCTATTGAAAAAATGTTTCATATACGTTTCTTTCCGTCATGTCTTCACATTTTCTCTTGATGCTGAGACGCCAAAGTTTTTCCTGTTTTTCTGATGAGTCTTGTTTGTGCCTACTGTATATAGGACTTAAGAGAACCCAGTGTATTTGCTGCTCTGTAAATCCATGATTATGTTATATTTTAAAAAAATATTATTAAGCCTGCTCATAGGGTTTAGTACTGTGCTTTAAAAGTAAAGAATGTTACTACACAACTGGTAAGCATTCCAACGAAATATTTTTTGACAGCTCTCTTTTTATTATCTATTTAGTTTTTTTTCTTTCTTTTATTAGAAAAGCGTTTGGGTAAACGTTTTTTTTTGTTTTTGTTTTTTGTTTGTTTGTTTTTGTTTGTTTGTTTTTTTTTGTTTTTTTTTGGGGGGGGGAGGGTTAATGGATTAATTTAGTAGATTTGTCTCAATACATTCTAACTCAAAAGTCAAGTAGTGTTCATATGCTTAAAAAACATTCAATCTTACCTATTTTTTAACTTTGAAAACAATCGTTTTGAAGTGTCCTGTTTCTTCAATTGAATTAACATTTATTTCCCTCATAATCATGTCACAATACATTAAACTGCATGTTTTGCATACTTTGTGTGGCCAGAACCCATCCAAGCCTCACTTCAACCACTATCTGTTTGAGTGTCTGTGTGTGGCTGTGAGAGCTGCCTGCAAGAAGCTCCCTGATTCAGTGACAGCATTTGAGGAGGCACTGTTCCAGCCATTTACAGAAATATTACAGCAAGATGTTCAGGGTAAAGTTTTGAGAGGAGAATCCTTTTCCTCTCATTAAAAAGAAACTTTTTTTAATATACTATATTAATCCCTTTTGGGAAGTTTGGCTTTGTTACTCAGCGTAACTGTGTCACCACAGAGGAGCACCACTAATGCCCCAGCAGACCAGAACATAAATTTGAAGACCACTTTTGACCCATGTGCAGGGCGCTGCAGGCGCATACCGCAAATTCAAGAATAGCCTATAGCTAGGTACCCATTTTACAGGTGGGTGGACTGGGGAAAGTTAGAGTGAATTGCTTTTATAAGACAATTGCAACACGTCATGGTCGGGAATTGAACCCGGGACCTCCATATCTCCAGTCTGACGTGCTAACCACGCTGCCACACTACCACGGAGGCTAATTCCTTTGTGTCGATTTTATCTGCATACTTCCATAGGCATTCAGTTATAAAGAGATATACCTCTTTACAAAGAGGTAAAATGCTTTTTTTACTTCTGAACTTTTTAAGTAAGATGGTTAAATGGCCAAAAAAGTGCGTTTGTCAAATTATAAACTCAAATTGAGTTGGATATGGGAAATTTGAGAGAAAACATTTTGAAGTAAATTTGTTCCTCTTTTCTCTATTTCAAACCGAAAGAAATTCTTTACACAAAACTCAGACAATTTAATGCAGTTTTTAATACCTAGAATCCTAAGCTCCTGGCTGTTCTGAGTTGACACATGTAACCTAATTTACAAGGCGATCTAATGGCCGCTTTTCCGGACTAAGAGTTATAGCAAAACAAGGGTTTACCCTGTGTATGTGGCATTTTATTTATAAAGTTAATGTTGTGGCGTCATGGTGTAGTTTCTCAGGTTGGATCCAGAGATGCATGGTTAGAGCCCTGTGTTTGGCAGGTCAGCATTTTGTCTTTGAGAAAGGCTCCTTTCATACATATCTTTGCAACACTCAATAGACCGGCTCTTTGGCCTAGCTGTAAGACACTCGCTCAGAGATGAGGAGGTGCGTGGTTTGATCCCCGGCCGAGTCAAACCAAGGACTTTAAATTGGTGTTAGCAGCTGATCCGCCTAGTGTCTGGCATTATGGATTTAGTGTTAAGTCTGGTCGGCCCGGTGTCAGGATAATGTGACTGGATGTGGTGTATTCTAGCGCTCCTTACATCACAGTGTGGCAGCACGCTTTCAATTGTCCTCAGCACCGTCTCTGAGATAACCTTGAAGTTGACTGGGACGTTAAAAATCAAACAAACAAACAAGCAACACTCAGATGTTAAATGAGTTACCGGCTAGAGTGATGCACTTGAAATGCTGCTCCCCCTGTGTGAGTTTAGAAAGTAATTTGGTTGGGAATAGTCTTGCGGGGAACCTATGTAAAGCCTGTAGAGCATTTTAGTGGATTAGTGGCTAAATAAAAAGGCTCGTGACTTGATTTAGCAACTCAGAAAAATTATGTGAAAGTTTTGGTATCTGACTCAATTGAACCGATTGAGAGACATTTGGATTGAAAGAATCCTTATTAGTTAAAGCTACCACATTGGACTGTGTGGGCTTTAGCTCAAAACTAGCCTAAACTTCTTGTGTTTGAAGTGCCTCCAATTTTGGCTTTTAGATGGCAAGATTTGCCAGTCTCTGTACAAATACTTATTAAATCTACCCTACTCAATTTTTCAATATTTTGATCAATTGTCGATTTTTAGGGTCTATCTATTTATTGTGTAAAGAATTGTTTTTGCCTGTCTTGATCAAATATTTTTCAGGTGTTGAGTAACCTTATCATATAAGCAGTAGTCTTTTAGATTATTATTTTTAGCCCTGCCTTTTCCCCCATTCTTTTAAAAAATTGCAGCCCATGCTGCTAGCTACAATTGGTTTTCTATTTCTATGAAGAGATAACCGGCAGATTTTTTAGAATCACTAAAACACTCTTCTTATTTATCTGAATGAGCATCATAAGTTTTCATTTTATTTGTCTTTTTTGCAGAATTCATCCCATATGTCTTCCAGATTCTGTCTTTGCTGATGGAACAACATTCAGGTGACATCCCCTCAACATATCTTGCTCTTTTCCCACACCTGTTGGCTCCTGTTCTATGGGAACGGCCAGGCAACATCCCGCCTTTGGTGCGCCTCATACAAGCTTACATTGAGAAAGGCTCACATCAAATAGAAGCAGAAAAACTGGTGAGTAATTCAGTCCACAAACAAGGCCATTAAAATTTTGTCGTCAAAGTATTTGTGTAAGGCAAAGAAATCTTAAAAGTTTTCAAATTATTGCCTTCATATTTAAAGCAAAAGATGACTCATTTTTACAATCATGTTTATAATGATATTGAGATATACTATATACAATTTTAAGTAGTTCTTCTCGTGTTCCTGTTTAGAATGGTCTTTTGGGAGTTTTCCAAAAGCTGATTGCATCCAAGGCTCATGACCATGAAGGATTTTATCTTCTCAACTACATTGTTGAGTTCATGCCAAAGTAAGTTTATATGTGAACTAGAAAGAGAAGTAGACTTATAATATATTTTAGTCAGCTTAACACCTTTTAAATCTGCTTTACCTGGTGTATATTTTAAGTTTTAATTATGTTTAATTGCCTGAAACCAAAAAGTCATTGAAATAATGTCTTGAAGTGAGACATTTGAAGAGTAAAATTAGTAGATCATATGTGAAAAAAAATTTCACATTACCCTTTTCCTCAATTTTTTGAAAAATTTGTTTCAATCAATAAAATGCAATATTTCAAAACAAGAATCAAGGTATACACGTAACAATTCTTTTCACCACATCTAAGAATTTCGTATTGCTATTCATATTATTATTAGTGTACTATTTAAAGTTGCAAAATAGAAACACAAAAATGTGGCATCAAGGGATGGCATAACTAGTATGCAAAGAAGGATATGAGTCATTTTTTGTGACCTTAATCTATTCTTGATTGCTTTATCAAATTCCTTACTAAAGCATGGGTTGATTGGCTCAGTGAAGCTTAAATGATTCAGATTTTGTTTGATACCTGATACAGCTACACTAAACAATTTTCTTTGTTGAATTACTTATTCAGGCCAGTTTTCTCAGATATTCACTTTTTTTTATTTATTCAAAGGGAAAGCTTGAGCAAATATTTAAAACAAATATTTGTACTCCTGTTCCAAAGGCTGAGCAGTTCTAAGACAACAAAATTTATCAAGAGTGAGTAAAGTGCTTTATTATTTGCTTAATTCATTTTATTCCTATTTCAATAGCGATATAGTAGTGACGTTGTAATGATAAGCTTATCAGTGACTAGTTTCTGTTGTATTGCTTTTTAAAAGGAAGAATGTGCTTCAAGATGGGTGGAGAAATGCAAATATTTTACTACTCTTGTATAAACACCAAAAAGTCCATAGCAGGTACACTTTGAACTGATATTTTACTATTCTACCCGCTATTGTCCACCTGGTCCCATTATTGAAATTCTCTAGGCTTTGCACAGGGTTGGGTTGTGCAATTTGCCTTTTTAAAATTTTAAATGTCCTCAATTACTCTATTCTCAGAGATGAGAATGTTCATACTTTAGATTTAATTCAGCCTAAACTTTATAAGAAAAACAAGTCAAAATGCCACCAAATACCGTGTTTCTAGTCCTTTACTTTCAAAATATGCCCTTCGGTTCCTGCTAGAAAGGGCTGCTGCCACTATCGCTTTCAGTCTTTTTGGCTGATGAATCTTCCCAGCCCTGATTCTAGATGCACCTGTTACTTCTCTCTTTGTTACACCCACAAAATGCAAAAAATCATTCTAATTCTTGATTTGCATCAACATCCCTTGAATATCTGGGTGTTTCTGTGGATTGACTATAGGGAGAAAAATAAACAAAATTTTCTGAACTAAATATTGACTGGAACATGGATTTGGGCGTTTTATAATGAATCGTGTCCTTTCTCACTTTTTTATCAGGTCTTCTAGTGTTTTTCTCCCTGTATGCCATCAAATACAGTGCAGGTTCTCTCATAGAAATGATAGAAGGGATCCAACCAAAGTAAGTAGTTTGATGCTATTTTTAAACACTTTTTTTCTGTGAGTTTCTAACTGGCTGACTCCACAAAGCTCAAACCTAAAGTAAGTTGGCTGGTTAGAAACTTAAAACGCCTATCCCTATAGGTTTCTAACTTTCTAACTCAAAGTTAGAGCTGCATGGAATTAGCTGGTTAGAAACCTACAGTATGATTTTGTGAAGTAGTAAAAGCAGCAAAACACGTTTTTTCATGCAGTGCCTAATCCTTTTCAATGCTCTCAGCGCTTTTACATGGGTTCCCCGACAAGCCATAACCAACCAAGAAACCTCCGAAACTTACAGAGCGGCAACTATTAAAATACTTCACCCTAGTAAACTGACAAGATTTTTCACTGCCTAAATCCGGGTAATTATTTGACGCCTTAGTACCTCAAAGGAATGTGTATAAATAGCCTTTATCAAGGTCTAAATGTCAACCTGCCAAACGTTCCAAAATTTATTACAAGTAAACAAGAGTTTTTTTTCTTCAACATTGCAAGCCAGCATTGTGACCCTGGGCGACTCTCTTGTGGTAACTCAATATATGCATTCACTTAACAAGACATGGATCACCTATCAAATTAGGGTGGGTGTGTCATGGGGTTTATGTCACTGGGGATGCTTTTGGTTTTAGTACTTGGTAAAATGCAATATTCATTTTCATAAGATCAGTACCTTTATATACAAGTGTATGCAATGTGTTGCCATTTTTTGTTGCTATAAATGGTTTTGGTGCTGTGGGCAAGGGTGTCCCTGATTTTATTTTTAAATGGTTGGCAAGTCTGCATTTAGTGTAGGATTAATGTTTGAATTTCATCTTTTATTGTAAGATTTCCTTGATCCCCTTTTGAAGTCCAACCATCGATTTAGGTTTTACTAGGTCTCTAGCAAGTAGTCTGAACCAGACAATTCCATGCATTTCTGTATTTTGGACTTTATACATTGCTACTTATACCCTTGTACATACATTTGTTCAGTTTTTGACTTCAAATTTTCAGAATGTTTGCCATGGTGGTTGAAAGGCTCTTCATTCCTGACCTACAAAAAGTTTCTGGTCACACTTCAAAGAAGATATGTGCTGTTGGAGTGACTAAAATTCTCACTGAGACTGATGTAATGGTCAGTGGAGAACTGAGCACTTTGTGGTGAGTCTACTGTTTCTCAAATTCTATTGTTGCTTCAAATACTTTCATGGCAAAGAAAATTTGAGAGCATGTGAAAAGGCTTCAAAAAGGTCAATAATCATTGTTTGGTGCTAAGTGCTACATGTATATGGCACTCTGTTATTCTTTCTTCTCTTTATTTCTCAATCATTTCTCTGTATTAAGCATCTGATTTACCCAATACCCAAAGCCTACATTTGTAAGGCCAATATGCTTGCAATAACTATTTAACATTGACCTAACTTTGTATATAATCTATATCCATAAAAAGGTACTGCTATTTGTTTTCAATTGCCAAGATACAATTCAAATCCATCTCTTTTCTAATTTCTACCTTGTCTTGGTGATTTCATCACCGTTTGGAACCCACTCACCTTTCTGGTAAATGGGTATGGCCTGACTGTATATGATATCTTAGATGTTAAATGTCCATTTCCATCAGGTAGCTAAGTTCAGAAGTTTGTGACATCTCTAGCTTAGCGTAAAAGCTGTAATTTGTATTTTGTTCACTTTGGCACACAAAATGGCAATTATTTGGAAAGGTTAGTTTTTTTTCCTTTGATGAAGGTCTCTCATTTTATGGCAAAACCTAGGACTATATGTAAAAAGTAGAATAGATGACTCATTACTAGTTCTTCTACTGCTCAAGACGTTGAATTGAAATCAGTACAGGAGTTTTTTCCAAACTGTTTTACTGTAACTTCTGAGAAAGCATTAGTGGCTTGAGTGAGACCAGTTTAAAGTGCTACCTATGTGACAAATTTAGCTCGATGTTGCTGCTTTACGTATGTTAAGTTTAGTTTCCTTTAATTTAAGTGTGAAAGATTTCTTAGAAAGTTGTGATGACGTTTGGATAACCCCAGTAACCCTTTGCCATTCTGCAGGCCTCGATTCTTACAAGCTTTAGTTGGTCTCTTTGAGCTTCCGGAAGATGATTCTGTTCCTGATGATGAACATTTTATTGAAATTGAGGATACCCCAGGTAAGTAATTATAACTGAGTGTTAAGTGCATTGCAACAAACACATCATTCATCACAGATAGCCTAGAATAGCCTCCCTAGCTTTGCTTAAAGTTTTACCTGCTTATCAGATCATACAGCAAAAAACATCATTGAAAAAAAAAAGGCTAGGTAAACTTTGTCTTAGCATTATGGGGAAAAAGGAAAAGGAACAAGAATTGCAAAAGAGTACCGAATAGTAAACCTAAAACTTTACTATTTTAACAAGAAGACTCACCCTAAAGCAAGCTAAAGCAAGATAAATTACTTAGTGTTAGAAAACTTCTTCTTCATTCTAACTGGACCACTGTTGCTCACTGTTAGTATCCTCAAAATCTTGCTTAAATTTTCCAATCAGCATTCAATGATGAGGCCATCCCAAAATGATATTCGTAGTTTCAGGCATGTTTGAAACATGCCTTTCAAACCCCTAATGCCTTTCCCAAAAGTTTCTTTTATTTTTTTTTAACAAAACAGAAGAGTGTTCATAACACTAAGTGATGAGAGCTTTGGGTAGTCTTAAATCTGACTGGAGTTTGAATTCTTACTGTGAGCACGTCCTGAAATTTGGGGGGGGGGAAGAGAAGTAACTGTAACTAAATTATCAACAAGCTGTTGGTGTCCTGCAAACACAGTTAATAAAAATCAACGCTATACATAAATCTTTACAGACCTCTTTCTATGTCAGATTGTTAAATCAATCACACAGCAAAACGTCTCTCAGTCCACCCTCTTAAGCCCCATTTCCTCTGGGACACTTAGGTTAGTGGCATTACTGTGGAAAGTATGAAAGTTAATATATTGACTGAGTGTTTTCTTAGGATGGGAGGTCTAGCCATGATCAAGTCACTTAACTCACTTGCTACGAATGTGCCAGCGTATGGCGCATCACCCGTCAGTTTCCAAATGCGGATGCGCCACCCCTTGGCGCATCAACATTAACTATCGATTTCTCAAGCTAGATGCTCCAGAATTGTGGGGTTTCGTTTCGGACGTTAGTATAACTTCTTATCTTTGTTTATGCCGAGTTTCCCCGATGTTACTCTTTAA
>BMAT01007483.1:240560-250815 GCA_019649035.1 Elysia marginata | reverse complement strand
GAAAAAGCTCAATAGCGAAATAAACGTTCTCCCAAACAAATAACCTCACAAGATAACATTAACAAAGAATAAAACAAACATCGACTGACTTGAGAGAGTCCATTTCCTGCTCCATGAGGTCAAACACTGGCGTCAGTTCGGCCCTGAGCTCCTCGGAAACCAGCATGTACTTGCCACTGACCTCCTGGCCCATTATCTCCACTGCCTTCTTCAGGAAATCGTTAGTTTTGTACGAGAACTCAGTCAGCTTAGTGCCCAGGAACTCCTGCAAAACAAATTAGAACGCAACTAGAATACAAAATTTGTTAATGTCACTGGAATTTCATACCTGAAATCTGTACTCATTAAATCAGGGATGCCGCTCAAAATTTCTGGAAATAACTGAATAATCGTAGAGCTATGTTCACGCAGGCACAAACTTACACAAAATTTGTCATTTAGGGGCTCTGACTTGTTGTTATTTATGGGATCAAACTTAATCAAATTTGTATGTCCATGTAGTTTGTCAGGCTTAAAAGACGCAAAAAAAAAAACAACAAAAACAAAACAAAAAAAAACAATTGAAATTAACTGGTAAATGACATCCTTAAAAAATCATTGCAAAATCAAAAAAATTCAAAAGTCAAAATAATGATTATGCGTACACAGTTCTCATCATGCGATGAGAATTGATGAAAGTCATTATTGTAAGATTATATATACACTACCAGTAACTAAAACTAAGACTTCACGCCTTTTTATGCTCTTGGTAGACTTACATTGCCTGCTCATTGAACAAGGCTAAAATGAAAACATGATATTACAAACTCAGAGTGAAAGAGCCCGAAGTTCACTTCTTTGATAAACCTGATTCTCTTTTGTCTGTACATATTCCTTTCCCAATCGTATCATTTTTATCCCCCTTCCCCCCACCCCTCATTCACAAAACATTCACAAAGTGATCACACCTGAGTAGTTTAATACAAAAATTAGATTTTAATTCTACTAGAATTTGAAAGTCATAGAATACAAATCAGTCTATATATGTGTCATTGGTGTAGCAAAATGACATCGAGAAGCATGAAGATTAAGTTTACTAGTTGACTTCTTTTTGTAGAGAAACTTGCCCAATTATTTGACACACACGTTTCTAACACAGACAAAAAAACCCACTAAGGATTATTAATTAAGGAATGTGTTTTACATGCTTTAGCAATTTTATATATAATCAATATTCAACAGTTTGACTGACCCTGATCTCAGCGTCCACATTCGGTCTCCACAAGATGCGTGTGTGCATGAGCTGGGAAGAGTTGAGTCTCACAGCGATCAGAGTTTCCGTCTGGGCAGGTGAGTCCCTGCTGGCTTGAGTGGTGACATCAAGGGTGAGGGCGCTGTCGTTGACAAAACCCCCAGATACACTAAGCAGCTTGTCGGGGTTCTCTGCAATTCAGAGTAAGCAGGTTTAAAAATAAATGTATTTTTGTACTAATGTGAGGCGCGAGTCCGAAATATCGACATACTAACTTATTGACATTTTTCAAAACTGTATCTTATGCTCTTTGGAAGGTTGAAAAAAATATAAGCCTAGCTTACTTGTATATTTTAAATTACAACATTTTCAAGACCATGCAATCGTTGGTTATGTAGCAAATTTTTTTCATTATATTCAAAGGGCTTTTACTCAAGCTATTCTGAAATGCTTATTCCTAATTCAACCTCGTTGCTTCACGAATATTTTTTTGGTATTTCGTGTTGGTATTACATGCATTGAAATAACAACTATAAAGAACAATGGAATTTCACTTGTTAGCCAACTAGGATTTAATAAGCCTGGAAAAAAAATTCTAAGAACCCCTTGTATCCTGACCTTGGTCGTAGTTGAACTCTAGGTCCAGGTGTCTTCTCCTGGGGTCGATTACCATGCCCAGCTTCAGAGCCTCCTGGCCATCCTCGAAAGCAACAGCTGAAACGAGCGTGCGGCCATGGTGGGCGGTGTTAGCCTGACCCTGCAGTCCAAGGGACTTCACTGGGGAGCCGATCTGAAACATGCCATCAATAGATTATTGTCGTGGACGAATACGATTAAAATAAAAGTAACAGCATATATAAGCTTAACACCGTATACAAAAAAGAAACAATAGAACAGGATGGAGAGGAAGAGTTGAGTGTTACAGTGATGAGAGGAAAGAGAGGGGGATTAACCTATAAGCCGGTTGAGATTGCAGTAGGTAACAACTAAATATATTTAAAAACCAACGTCAAATTAAAGTGGATTTCATCTTTATGTCATCTGATAAGATTGTGATCTGTGTAAAAGGAGTGAGAAAAGTGAATCCAAATATTGCACATAACGCACTTTGCATACTAGCCCTGTAAAAAGTTCTTCACTTACCATTATTTCAAATCTTTTGTTTCGGTGATCCATCTTAGTGAAAAAATTCAAATTTTGTCTACGGCCGAGGACATTGACAAAACTGAGGTCACTGCCAGCAGATAGCACGTTGTTCACATCAGCCACATGGGAAACCAGCTTCAATGATAAATAAGAAAGAAAAAGAAGGTTAAGATTTGAAACAAATAACAGATTTGTACAATCACCAAAACCACCGAGGCAATAACTGAAACATATAATGCAATCACAGCACATAAGGTGGCTATCTTAACCACCAACATCACCACCACCATTACCACTAGTACTACTACTACTACTACTACTACTACTACTACTACTACATGTACTTATATTAAAACTTATGCTACCTACGATCGCTGCTGCTCCTCTTACTCCTCCATTCCTCCGTTTACTAATTATAATATTTCTTTTGATTTTTCGTTTATCATTACCTTACAATTCGTGCAAACTGGCGAGCTCCTCTAAATATTTTAGACATACGTAAATATGCACCGAATACATCATCCATAAAATTAAAATAAAATATTACCCAAAACAGAAATAGTGAGCAAAGATCCTGGATCTAACAATTTTTATTTCCTATCCGCTAAAGGATCTTACCGCCAAGTCAATGCCTGAGACAGGGTGCTGGAATCCAATTTCCAAAGTATAATTGTAGCTGTCACCTGAAGACTCCGGGATCGAGTTGCTGACCAGTGAATTGATAACGATGGTCTTGCTTGGGTCAGAGGAATAAGAAATCTCTGCCTTAGTGTCCAGTAGATTTCGGCCATATCCTCCCTTGGTGATAGCACCCAAATTCAGTTGCTTCGGAAATAGGAAAGTAACAAATTAAAACAAAATTCGAATGTGTCCTTATTATACAGTAAAGGTTTGTTTATTAATAAAGAAATTCGATTGAAGAGATTGGATTAAAGAGTATTTAAAAAGGTTCATCCCAGAAATGACATTTGTCTTTAAGCCTAAGATAACCATTTTTATATTACGAAAATGATAAAATAAATATTATTAGTTTTGCATAAAGTACGTATTGGCAACATCACAATGCCGAAGTCGAAAAAAAGATTATGTATGACGCGACATACTCAGACAACGCGTATTCACAAACATAGTGAGTAGTTTACAAGAGTGATGCGCTAGATAGCTTGTGGGCCATAACAAAATGCTAACTATAAGTGTAGTCACAGAGAGTTTCATGATTTTTAAACTATGCTTGTAAAGCAACGGAGTTAGGAGTATAATATTTTTAAAAGACTCACCTTATTGATGTAGGGAATGTTTATATTGAGATCTACTCTCTTGAAGTTGTCGTTTTGTTCTACAGATGTCGTCATAGTTACCTTTAGTGTAATAAAGATATATAAAAAACTAAGTCAGTCAAAACATATGAAAAAGTTAAAAACATAACAGGGCATTTCCCTAAAACACTAGTTTATTTTTTAGACAGATTTGAAAAGACACTAACGGGTTTTCGCTTTTTGAAAGAGTAGAGTGATAGAGCAATAAATAATCAAAAGCCTCAGATTCAAGTTAAACAAATCAATAAAATTGACCAATGCGATAGCTTTGTTGTAATAATAATAGTCTTACTCAAATAAGCTAACTTTGTACGAAACATAAAATTCATAATTATCTTACTGTCTCATTCTGTCAAGGAATTGAAGTTTATTGAAAAAAAGTTTTGTACTGCTTTTAACATGCAACGGGAATGACAGGTAGCAGGGTGCTACGAACTCAAACATTGGGTACTTTGGATACAAGAGCAAATGTATGACCAATAATTTTTTTCGTCTCAGTTCTGTTTCTTACCTTCTTGGTCTCGTCCTCATCGGCATGCCAGTTGAAGGAATTGGTTGTGGTAGCTGTACGTCCTGTATCGCTGTAAGAGCCCATGTACTTGACACTGCGCTGAGGGATGCCCGCCTTAACATGGCCCTCAAGCATGCGGCTGTAACGGGTGGTTCGGTTGGCCCATCCCAGGTCATAAGAGAACGTGTTGCCTCGCGCCTCATCCCACGTATACAATCCTGCGCTCCGGAATTCGTTCTCACCCGCTTTGTACAGGAAGTCCACGCCAAGGGTACGCACTGGGTGGTTGACCTTGAACTTAAACTCTTTGTCCAGATCTTCACCAGTGGACTTATCGGTATAACTAGATACAATCTCAACACGTCCGACAGGGGAGTCTTGATCCCAGTCCAGCTTGAGGTTACCGTCAAACAAGCCTTCTTCAACTTTGCCTTCTGCAGAAAACACCATGGGTTGGGGCTTACGGAAAGTGAGTACAGCTCTATGGCGGTCATTTGGACTGCTATATATGAAACTGGCATCCAGCAGATCAGTCCTGTTGTATCGGAGCACAACGTTCTCATTGAGACTGTCTTTCGTTGGCTTGTGTGAAAACTCTAAGGCAACGTCTTCAAGTTCCTCCCAAGGAGTATTGATAGTGAAAGTGACTATGGCCGAAGGCCTTTCTTTCTCTTTATCAAATGTAAAACCGTTTGTTATGTAAATCTTCTTATCAGGAGACCACTCTAATTTCAGTTCTGAAAACTGCTCATCCCATCGTGTACCAGTGTTGAATTTCATTTCTGCCCTATCGTACTGAGGATGGTTGCTTGTCATTTCACATCGCAGTTCGACTTCATTTGCTGATTTCAACTGCCAGAAAGTTTCGATATGTACGTTGTTCAGTTGCGGCGCTTCAGATTTTAAGTCTATAACGTTGTGAAAGTTACGCAATTGAGATCCATCATGTTCAATACGTAGATTAGTTACCTTGCCGGCCACATTTGTCAACTCAAAATCCAAGACCACCGGCTTGCTTCTGAGGGCAAGGTCATACTTTAGGGACACAGGATTAGGGATGTTGCTCAGCTGGTACCACGCGTCACCGGTAATTGTTTTCTTCTGCGAGTCAAATTTAGCAGTGACGGCTAGAGCTTCAAACTTTTCCACAGGACCATTGACCGTGAATGTCAGAGCTTGATCTTTGAAATCCAGATCACTGGAGATACTTTGTCCCTTGCCAGTAACGACTTTCGCATCGGCCTTAAACCGATCCTTTAGTATAACATGGTTGTAAGTGAGCCTGTTCTTTTTGTAACCCTTGACTGGGATAGAGAGTACCGCTGTCAAGCCGGCGCGATGCTTGTTGGGTGTGTCAAGATCAAACGTGAGCTCTGCCTCTTTGCCATCCATGTAATTCACATTTAATTTGCCTCCATGCTTAGAACCATCTTTATGACTGTTGACTGTTGCGTGGAACCCGACATCAGAGAAGCCTTTATAAGGAGTAGTCATATCCACCTCGATCTCATCCCTATATTTCTTTCCAACGTCTCCAAATTGATGACTGAAGTCTACAGTCAACTTATCATTGTCGGTGTAAGAAACGTAATTTGCCGTGGTGGTACCATCAGACCACTGCGCTGAAAGCGTAGCTCCGAACCGCGAAGACTTATCCGCCAGTCGGTAAATGCCGTGGGAAGACTGGTCTAGCTGAAATGCACTCATTGTTTGCTGTGTTTTCCAATCGAATAAAAACTCCTGTCCATATTTTGTGTATATAATCATAGAATGATTATATGGGCGGGAAATTTCCAGTTGATAAAGATACGACAGATGTCTAGTCATCGGCGTTTCTAATGTTGTACCCAAAGCATATTTCTTTTCAGGTTTGTATGCATATTGCGCTGATACATTATATGGCTTGTTATCTCTGCCCAACTGGAGGAAAGCACCCACATTGATGTCAGTAAAGTCGCTGCCCAGTCTATGTACGTTGGCCTTCACGCTGCTATGTTCGGACAAGGGTAGAGAGTAAACGAGCCAACCCCGAGTTTCATCTTCTTCGTGTTTCAACCCGACCTCCAAATCCAACTGCTTATCGTCAAACTCAGCAAATATCTTGTTCTGAAAATTTGTCCAAGAATCTGACTTTTTGATAAAGCCTACAGAAGTTCTGCCAACGCTGGGTGCCATGAAAGTGACATTAGCTTTGGCTCTATCGCCCCAGTCGAAGTGTGCCCCAGCTGTGACAGTTTCAAACGCTGACGAAGTCAACTCTACATCTGTGACGCTCGAAGTGGTTTCTTGGGCATGTTCAAATGTGAAAAACAATTCTTCTAAGGGATCTACTTCTGTCTTGAGATCCATGAACCCTACCCACTTACCACTCTTCTTTTCAAGCTCTGTTTTGAAACCAAGGCTTGGAAATTCTGCGAATGGTGTTGATAGATCTACATGAAATTTAGTTTTGTCTGGGAATCTTTTAGCGTGAAACCTTGATTTTACTTGCAGATCAATTTCTTGATCTCTTTGGTATTTAACGTTGAGGTTTGTGTTATACCCGCGTCTCAGCTGTGTATTGTCAAGTTTAATCTCTACAGACTTGATATCTGTGTCAGGGATCTCAAGGTATACCCGAGAGTCAACATTGGAGCCACTAAGAGCAGTAGAATGCTCCAACGTGACTTTATTGAACAATGGCACAATTTCGATGTGTGCCTCATTTGTATACTTTCCCTTAACTTGCTTGTACTTCCAGTCGAATTCCATTTTCCTCATCTGTTCAAACGGTGTTTTAATATTGCCCCTGAGACTTGAACCGTCTGTGTCGACATTGAAGTTAGCGGAGATGTGTCGCCGAACACCAAGTGAAACAAGAGAGTCAAATTCCCACTTTGTCACTGTCTTGTTTTTCAAGCTTACTTGCATGTCCACGTTCTGAGCACCCTCCCAAGGTGTGGTTAGTTTTGCATCTGCAGAGAAAAAATCCTTGGTGTTGACAGACGCTTCAAAAAGAATAGTGTGTTCAGGACCAGTTGGTTCCGGTCTCCAGGTTGTTCTTACAGTTCCAGTGTAAGGTAGTTTCTCATAATGGGTCTCAATCCTCGACACCTGTCCTTCCCCTGCGTAAACAACTTCAAAGGCTTTATCACTGAATGAGTAAGAAACAGTAGTCTCCAGTTCTGGCATGAAGTTAAATGCCCAGTGAGCGGACCCGTGATAATCTGTCATCATATTCTGACGTAGTTGTAAATCAAATTCATCTGGTTTATTTTGGCCAGGGGTGATGATCTTTAAATCAAGAGCATAATCTTTTTCAGCTTGACTCCCCTTTGCACCCAGAATAATCTTAGAGTTGTATTCTGGACGCCATTGCAGCTCTAGGGTGGAGTTGAGATGCATCAATGTGTTAGTGTAAGCCCATGTAACAACAATCGGCCTGTCTGAGGGAAGCTCTACCTGTAACTTAGCATTTGTTGTCATCTGGTGGTCCACGCGGATATGAGTAGCATTCATTGTCGCACGATATGAACTGCCTTTGTAGCGATACACGCCGACTGAGCCATACGTGACACCATCATCCTCATGTTCCAGTGTCAATAGAACATCACTTACCTCGGGCACAGTTGATGTAACAGCTAGAGATCCAGATACTGTCTTTCTAATGGCGTTCCCCGAGTTGGAGAAGAGCAACACTGTTTTGATGTCATCACCATTGTAGCCACCTTCTACTGTGGTGGAAAGGTGTTTAGATCCATCCCACTTGTGTGCCACGCTCACGCTACTTTGTCTTAGCTGATCAAAAGGCGTCTTTATCTCCGCTTGCATTTCAAATCTTTCAGCTGAAGGGGGTAAAAGCATAAAGCCACCGAAAGAGAATTCGTTTTCTGGATTACGCCAGACAACTGTATGCTTTGTTTCTACACGCTTCCTTTTCATCACAGAAAGGGACTCCATTACATACTTTCGGTGACCGTCAAAGGGTGTGGTTAGAGTAAACAACGACTCATCATGATACTCTGGATCTTCTTGATGTTTATGATAAATCTCAGTTTCTATTTTCTTTGACTGATCTCTGTCGGCATCCCAATAGGAAACGATTTTTAAACCGCCTTCTCTTTCTCCTTTTTGGCCACCCTCCGCAGATCCTTTTACATGACGCTCGGGCCAGACAATGTCCCAGGTCACCTTCTGGTACTTTGCATCCTGATAACTTGACGCTAGCTCTGCGCTGTAAGATTTGATTCCGGCCAAATATACTCCTGATACAACTGCATCCTTTCCCCCATTGGCGATTTTGAGGGTGAGCGAGGTCGGTTTCTTTAAGTCGAGGTCTAGTTTGGAACTGAAGTCAAATTCTGTAGGCTTGCGTTTAGTTGGCGCCGTCAATCTGGACACCACGGAGTGTTTTGAATCATTGGGCAGTTGTAAATTCACAGTATGGATGTACTCTTTCCCTTTTTCTTGCTGAAGTGTCGTGGAAACAGTGTAACGACTAGTGGGTTTCTTTTTACCGTCAACTGTGAACGGTGGCAGACTCAATTCCAGACCTCCTTGCATATCGAGCTTCCCACGCTTGCTGAGGTTTGTGCCCCTGACTCGGAGTTCAGCCGCTTTGCCTTTCCCATAGATGGTTGTTACGTAGGTCTCGAACCTTGGTTTATCTTTCAGATGATGCTCGTGCTTGCCTTTGATCTCATACTCCATAGCCTGGTGAAACATTAAAAAAACTATGAAAAACATGCCATTGGTACGAGAGTAGAAGGATCTCAAATGACTTTTGAAAAAAGATTCCAGGGGCCGTTGCCTACTATAATGCTATCAAATTACTAACCTATACACAGACAATGTATTGATTTATATTTATCAATGTTAAGAGCACACTATATGAAAAATAGTGCTTTGGTTCAAAACATCCTCTACATGGCTAAAAACACAAAAACAAGCATTTAGATGTCAAAGTTATGAAAAATGACACATGAAAGTTCTTTTGCCCTTTTATTCGTCCTCATGATTCACTAGGTCACAAATTTCATCAAAAGTTTAATAGTCCTGAAAAGCCATTGCCTACAATAAGGCCTAATGGTTTATGTCATTATAAAATATGACTTGGATTAAAAAGAGAAAAAATATATGTGAGACTCTATCATACCCTGTCGTCTAAAATCAAAATTGTTAAGATATAAAAAATCTATCGGACAAGTTATAGATCCAGGTGTAATGCGAAACCTCATGGACTTTGCTTTTGTAGTTTTTGAAAAGTCTGTGTGCTTACAGTGTTCTAAAAATAGTAAATGTATCACGCTGCCATTTTTAATATACTACGGCACTTTTGTTGAAAATGACCCAATGATATTTTTACTCAACCTAAACTTACGTTCTGAATCTACAAAACCATGCTTACACAGTATTAGCTCCCTCAACAGGGCTCAGCATGTAGTTACAAAGCAATCACATTGTGACGAAATTTTTAAGTTGAGTTTAGAGGGTGTCTTAATAATACCCGATAGCACTATATTTTACCATGTTTCCCAAAATTTAGACTACTAATTGAATTGCAACGGAAGATAAGTCAATTAAATAAAATTAAACTCGATTAGTGACACACAAACCTTGAGAGGGTAGATAAACAAAGCACTGTAGATGATTTCAGCATCATTCTTTTTCAACTTATGGTTCACAGAGACTTCAGTGCGAATTTGATTGATTTTATTTCTTGGGTTTTTCCGTTTAGGGCCGTAGTTGATCGTGGCCCCAGCTTTGGTGAGCCCGTTTTTGTGGGTGAGGTCAGCTTTCGAGGTAAAGCCCGAGTCTGGGTGAAGCTTGTTCTCACAGTTTCTGGAAATGAAGATTGAAATGATGGACTTAATTAAACTCCAATTCTCTAAGCGTTAAAGAGTGATCAAATTTCAAGCCGAGCTTCAACAATCCATAACTGCTTGAAAAACAGGAAAGACACATTTTATAATGAATGAATTATCCCCCGCCTCTGCTTTGCAAGTTTATACAGAACAGAACTTCATTTTCTATATATATAATTGGATAAATCATGAATTTTTCGAATTTCTG
>BMAT01007483.1:144629-161763 GCA_019649035.1 Elysia marginata | reverse complement strand
CTGCAGCCATCGCCGCTACTGCTAGTCAGCCCAAACTTATGGCTACCACCTGCAGTCATCGACGACACTGCTAGTCAGCCCAACTTATGGCTACCACTTCTGCTACCAGACCGGTGACTTCTTCCAATAGACACTTTCCTTGTGCCAAACCGGCTCTGTGGCCTAGCAGTAAGACACTCGCTCAGAGATTGGGAGGTGCGTCGTTCGATCCCCGGTCAAACCAACGACTTGAAAATTGGTATTAGCAGCTGATCCGCCTAGTGTCTGTCATTATGGATTTAGTGCTAAGTCTGGTTGGCCCGGTGTCAGGATAATGTGACTGGGTGTGGTGTATGCTAGCGCCCCTTACATCACAGTGTGGCAGCACGCTTTCAATTGTCCGAAGCACCGTCTCTGATATAACCTTGTAGTTGAAAAGAGACGTTAAAATTCAGACAACCTAACCTAACCTTGTTCCAAGCTTTCATTGTACCCCTTCTCGACTCCACGGATCAATTGTGTCGCCAGACTTGCGGTATGGTGTGCGGCTTCCTCGGATAAACAAGCTCTCGGCTGATGGGCTATTGCTGAGAATGATTCTGACCTAGCTCTACCCGAAAAATGTCACGTGACTTTTGGGGTCAACAAACCGCCTTGTGGCGGATTTTATTTCGGCTGTAGTTTAGGGCCACTTTTAACAGATCTAGATGATTCAAATAAGGCACCAACCAAGTTTCCATCCTTGGACTCGATCCAGGGTCAGGTTTTCATAGAATTTTCGAAATCTCTACTTTTCTTGATGCTTTTTATGCCAGAATTCCTTCTCTAGTCTTGCCTTGGGAGTGGGACTGGGTGTATCGGTGTTTACTTGCTTTCGTACATCATTCGGTAGATCTAGATCTAGATCTAGATTAGAATGAAAGAAACGATGTCACTCAAATTTTTCATCCAAAATAATTACTTCCAGTATGCTTTATAGCCGTGACAGATATAACTAATTTGAGTATTTTTTTTACATGCAAAAATACTAGCTCTAGATATATGTATACGAGCCCGAATATAAAATCTTCAGCCTAGCCCCAAGAGGCAAGGAAATTTAAGTGATATTATTTACATAGTATCTAACCCAAGCAGCACCTCAAATAAAACCCGCCATTACTATTTCTACCAACCAATGAAATGCTGTTACTTTTCTAGACCTATCGGCACTCGTGTTACATAAATTTAAACATTGAATGGCGGGAATCCGGAAGAAGTTATTGAATGGTAACCCCCACTGACCCCAAGACCCACGTGACATTTTGGAGATATAGGTAAAAATCATTGCCTTAGAGTAACGATTAAAACGTTGTCAATTTTTCAAGAGGCTTAGGTTACTAAATCTTCGTTTGATTGGAAAAAATTGAAAGTAATATCTTAAACCTGAGTGGTCTCTCTTATAAAAAGGAATAACTAACATGATTTACTACCAAATAAACTGAAACGACAAATGTGAAAAAGGTATGACAGCTCACCTATCACACGGCGGTATCTAGAAAAAAAATGAACTAGGCCTTGCTTGATTTTGTTATACAAGTGACTCTTTTGTGTGTGTGTATGGAAAGGGGGGGGGTGATGATTGCTATTTTAACGAAATTTTATAAGTTTCTCAAAAAGAGATAAATTATAAATACTTTTACGTTTCCTTGAAAGAAATTAGTAGAGAAAATATAGTGCTGCGACGCTTAAGCTAAATACAGCATACCAATATTTCTAATTCAGCTATAAAGATATATTTTAACTAGTATGACATTCTATACATATCGATCAATCCAAACAAGCATCAACCTGGCCTTGTGAGGCGTTGTAGTGCTACGCTGGAGATCAGAACTTTGTCGTTAGTTCAGGGCTTTTTAACTACAGATTTTCTGAGCTCATAAAGCATCTTGCAATGCCAATCTGCATTAAATTACACTGTCCTTTGTTCGTCTTGTATCAAGATGCAGTAGCCATTACTATAAGATTTTTGCTTTTTTGAACATTTTTGTCAGGTGGGGGTGATGGGTGTTGCCACGTCGTGTAGTCTCACTTAATTTTTAGAGCAAGTTATAAACTTATGTTTCTTCACCAGTTTTCTGATACTGGTACTCTACTATACCATTTTGTAATCTTAAACAAAGGCCGAATACCAGCCGGATGTTGCGTCTCCACCGCCATATTTTCGCCCGCCAAAAAGCCAAAGATTTGTTCAAGACTTTACATCTTTCCCTTTCCCAGCAGGCCAATACACACCATTGCATATTACAATCCTTTTATCAAATTACAACATGGCTGCCTGTAAAGTGCTAAAGCGCTAACATTCCACAAATTTCGTACGCTTGCTTTAGCTAGGTACCAATTTTTAAAGTGGACAGAGCAAATGGGGGTAAGTCATTTTTGGGAATCGATACCAATCGAATTGGCCGACGCCCAAACCACTGATCCGTTGATTGGCATATTGAGAAACAGTTAAGTATGCAAATTACATCATTATGCTTTTAACTGCAATGTAACGTCGATAGTGTCTTGTCAGTAAATATTTCATTAAAAGAACAAGGTCTTTAGTACTACCATTTCTTTTTTTCCTAATGAGTTTCTGTCTCCATTTGTTGTATATATTCTAACAATCGTCTCTTAAATACAATTATGATGAAATCATTCAAGTTATTTGAGAGGGGTAATGTGTGCGTGTCTTATTCTTACAAGCTGCAGAGAAAATTTTCCAACATGTGCCAATTACCCAGCTTGTTTTTTTTTCAAGGGCTTGTCTGACAGATCAGCCTGGTTTAAGAGAATAATAGAGAAATGATTGTGGACGCTTGAAAGTTTTTGTACAACAAATGCAGTTGATTGCTATTACAAATTTTAGACCTATTTGTGGAAATATTTGAAAACGAAGACAATGAGTTTTCCAGTCAGCCAAAGACGCTGCAGTTATAAAAAAAATTTGAATTTATTTAATTCATTTTTAAACTAGAAACAAAACAAGGCCGAAGTAATCGAGACAGTGTTTATTAAGTTGCAAAGTTACAGGTGTTCCTAATATGATATTTTATATTCACAGCAAACTCCCAACACGTTTTATACAAACCTACTCACTCATTTTCGCACAAAAACAATTTCAAAATAATTCCGCTCTCGGTGGCACTAATACTGCATTTGGTATGAATAGGGACAGGTCTCAATTAAATAAACAAATAAATAGACTGTTGCCATCTTTGTCTCTCGGAGTCAGTGATAGTTTTGGTTCAAATACAAATTCTGACTTTTGATGATAAAATTTATGTACTTATTTTTCAAACTGACTGGAACGCCTTGCCCTGTAGCGAGTCATTCTCTAGGAAAACTGAAATCCACTTCTCTCAGTCACCTAAACTGATAAACTGCCGGACTGTTAATCGTTTATCAAATGCACTCGCCCCATGTACTGTCTTAACACCAAGCTCATAAGTCTTCATTATCCTAGGTAAGGCCATATAACATGCGCTGTGTTTAACCGAAGATTCCGCAGACGAAGCCACAGCCTTGTACGCACAGAGCATGTCCCGTGTTCACAAATGGCCCGAGGAACATGGAGAAGATGGAGAAGAGCTGCTTGGTGATGTGACACGTCTGTTGACACAACTGGCTGCAGCTGTCGACCACGGGGTTACTGCCTGGTGTTTCACAACTGGCAAGGACGACAAGCAGGCACAGGCACAGGGCAGTAGCGATTGCTGGGGACATTAGACATATCAATAGTTATGTGAAGGTGTATTGCATGGCTGCAAACTGGAAACAAACAATTCAAATAAATTATAATGACATGATGTTCAGGTTAATAAGTATGCGCTTACGCATAGGAGGACTCGCTATAAAATTTTACTTTTGATTTTATTCCAAGCCGCACAAGCCTCAGTTTTGAATATAAGACCTTGATGTTTGTTATATTACGAGTTTAAGATCTAAACTAAGGAGTTTTTTTTCCTAGAGATCAATATTGTGAATTGGCATCTGATGCTTAATCAGATCGTTTAGTCTCAGGTTTCAATGTCGTGACGTACAACACTAAGATACTACATTTCCAGTCAGATCTTGACAAATTTTATGTCTCACCGTTCATTGTTGGGCTAAAGTGAGGGTTGGCGTTCGAAGCGGGTGCCTGGTGTGGTTACTAACAAACACTGTGGCCTGAAGCTTGCTTCCTCCACGTTTATAAAGGGTTAGTGTATCTTCGCCACTTACAATTGTGATTGGGTATCACTCAGCTAACGAGCCAGTGCTAATGGTCTACATAAGCTTGGTTGCTCGTAAAGAGCCACTTAACTACATTATTTTGATATACGTCTCTTAGAAATATCTTTGCACTAGACACCTTTGAAAACCAGTCTACAATTTGGAGAATTCATAGCTCTCGACCAGTGCCATAGACCTAGTGCGCAACATTTTAAAAGCTGAGAAGGCCATAAATGATTTATAGAGAATGGAGTATTCAATACCGCGTGATTTTCCGCAAGTCGTGTCTCAGTTTGCAGATCGTATTGTCATAGCCACTGTGTATTGAAATACGCAGTCTAAGAAGCAATACTTTAAAGTATCTATTTCCCAATTTGAATTGATAAACACTTTGTATTAGATTATGGGTCAGGGTCAGAGAGTATTGCCTTTACAGTAATAGTCAAAGGATTAAAATAAAGTATAATCGGCATTCGTTTTCTTCTAAATAAGTAGATAGACAAAATCAATCATGTTTCAAAATATCTATAACTACATTACTACAGCAATACTTGTTTCTAAATGTTAACAAAATCTTACACTTGACACGTATTCCTACCCCTTAAATGTAAAAGAGGGAATTTCAAATTTGTTTTTTAATAAGGGAATGAAAATCACGAACAAATCGCATCGTTAGACTGTAATTTATTTTCAATTGCTAAAGACGAAACAACCTAAGCCTATCTTCTTCTAACTTTGCTATAGTATAAGCATTAAGCACCACACAGTCAGTCTTTTTAGTTTGTCGATGATATTTAAGACGGCCAACCAACTGCTTGGAGCATTGTGAATTATTGAAACTACGTAGGAGGAAAGAGTGAAAGACGCAAAGAAGTAGAGGTAGAAGAAGTAGAGTAAAAGCTTCAATGTGTTTTTTCTGTAGACAAAAGTGTCCGAATCTGCTCTGGTTCATTTACAAGGAGATGTGTTTTAAGTTATCCTTATAACTCCTTTCCTTTTATACTAAACAAGTTGTTTTGTGCTTAGGTTAGCCTTAAAATGGGAACAGTTTTTTACCTTAACTTTTGCAGCAGTTTCTCGAGTCTTCCATCAGCAATATAACATACCGCTGAATCACTGCTCAATTAAACCAGAATTTAGTCTATACTAATTATTCATAGCGAGAAGGTGACATGTTCATTTGATATGAATGTAACAAACCTTTTTTTTTCATAGCCTCAAGCCTGCAAAGTTTGTTTCGCTCTGCTCTGACTCTAAACTTGTATTTTTTGTCGTCTTCAGTGTTTTTAATATCAAAATTTCAAGTGAAAAATGAGGCATCTTAAAACTTCCCTCAATAATTGCTAGGCAAAAACGAGGACAAACTACCCGAGCATTTCTACACTACATAGACATGTCAAATATGGCCCAAATTTGTAAAATGACATGAAGATTGGAGTAGACATAATTTTTATTAAAAGCAAAATACTACAAATAAGGAGTATAACTTTAAGGGTACTTCCAGTGCGATTTTAACAACGAAGATCAAGAAGTTCTCCGATCGGTTTTGCACCATATGCGTTTTTTTTTTACAGGAATGAGATGTCAAAATCCGAAGCTGATGAAAATGGTTTTCCCAAATGTATTTTTTTAAAGATCTCAAATGAAACGTTAGATTTAATGAGAGTGGCTGGTAAAACGAGACATAATATTGTATTAAATAACCGTAAGTTTACATATAGCATTCATGGCAATTGGCCGTTGATTCTAGACTGATTACTTTTAATAGCATTTAGGGCTCTACAAAGATCTATATTTAGGTGAATAAGAACATAGAGAAGGAGTCTTAACATTAGCATGAAATTGGCGAGGAAGAAGGATGAGGAAGTAAAGAGATTGTGAGAGGATTTTCACATGAAAAAACTCAGTCCATACTGATAACAAAGAGTGAGAGAATGCAAAAGAGATATAGGTTAAAAATGGGAAAGAGAAGAAAAAAAACCAGAGAAGGTATATTAAAGTGTAATATCTTACATCATAAGAGAATATCATATTGAAGAAAGTGTAAAAGCTAGAAGAAAAGAAGTAAGAGAGGAGACAGATAGATCGATAAATAAACAATTAGATTCGAAATTGATGTGCATTCATTGGTAATTCAATTGTAATGCAAGGTGAACTCCAAATGCAGGTTGAGGTCACTGATCAAGGAAACAAAAGGAAGATAAAAAAAGTAGCTAACGAGCGACATATTAATGCGAAGGATAAAATGACGGAGAGGTTTCGTTTATACGAAGTCAAGATGGCTTGTAAACAGTCATGCCAATTTTTATGCAGGAAATAATTTGATGAAGAACAAAAAAATATAATATCAAAATTCACGATGGGACAATTTGCAATATGCATGGTAATTGAATATTCAACCAGTAGGTCTCAAAGATTTATCAATAAAAGTACCAAAAGCTGGGATATCAACTCCGTCAAGTTTAATCTGTTAAGTAGTAGTTGCCGTGCTGTAAAAATCTGTGTTTTATGTTAAAAATCAGAACTTCCACATTTCTGATGTTTTGGATAAATGTCTGAATACTTCTGATTTCATCTGTAAGAATCGCAGGACTGCAAATGTTCGTCGAGCGGATAAAAAGGCCAAGGTAATTGGAGTCACTGCAAAACGGGTCTGGAGACATTGCAAAAGAAAATAAAACACTATGAAAGAAAAAGCAAGCTACTTCCTTCTACAAAATCACAAATCATAGATTTTCTTTATCTTATATCTGTTTCTTCACTTCATTTTTTTCATTTCTGTTGTACACAATTTGTTTTTAAATCTTTTCTCCTCTTGCGTTCGTCTGACCTTTTCTCCCTGTATTTGATCACAAGTGTCGGTGTGGCTTACAAACCATCTGTGGATTCTGTAACTTTTAAGTTGATCGTTTAACAAATCCCTCCCTCTCTAAGTGAACAGTGCGCGGTGGATTCCCCGCATGTTGTCACCCGTGCTAAAATTGAACTTAAGTTAGTGAGGAAATCTTAGATCGTAATAAAAATGGAGATAAAGATTTCTTGTGTCGATTTGTGCAGGAGCCGTAACTTGATTACACTCTTTGACCAAGAGAATAAAAGACAATCGAAAAAAAATACAGGCACACTGGCTCATCTGACCAAAAGAAGTTTTAAGTTATTTCGTATGCAAAGAACATGCCTGTAATTGTGTTGTGAGACTGCACGGCTGTCACAAGTTTGAATCGAAAAACGCATGTTTGTACAACGAAAACTCCCGACCGCACACGATTCGACAAACTCCAAGATGCCATAAAAAAGTCTCAGATTTCAAAAGACTTTGCCGCACCTTCATACAGTCAAGACCTTGTTCCGCTTGACGTAAATATATCTCAGCTGAAAGAGGACCTCAAAGAAAAACGTTATGCAGATGACGACGAAGAAGATGTGCGTCGACTGTTGAGAGGTCAATCACATGATTTTTTCGCTGAAGACATGCGCCAAACCATTTGACTTTGGCAGACGTGCATCAGCAAAGAAGACGACTGTGTTAAAAAAGGTACTGTCACGTTTCAGACACCCTAAATTTTTACTTGGTGTATGGCTCTTGTATGAAGCACCAGTAATAACTAAATGATGCACTTAGAGGCAAAACTTTTTGAACGACCCTTTGGGCTTCCTTTGGAAAGAAACTGTGCCATGAAATCGGAAGGACCCTCAATGACTGCTGCCCAAGTGGCTTCATCTAGCATTGCTGCTGAACTCTTGACCGGTGGTAAAACTACTCTCTATACTTTCCAAATAAAAATCCCCATTCAGGGTAGCAACTTTGCAGTATAAATCGGCAAACTTTGCAACCAAATTAAAAAAGACTGCTTTTTATATAGGATGAAGCACCAATGATGGACAGGAGAGTTTTTAATGTGTTAGTAGAAGCCTATCGGATATCAAAGGCTGCATGAATTAACTCGTGAACAAAGTGGGGGTACTTGGTGGAGATTTTAGGCAAAATTTTGTCAGTGGTTAGGAAAGGAGGAAAGCTGACACCATAAATGTTACGCTAAATAAAATATCCCTATGTGAGTATGTGAGGATCTTGCGACGGCAGGAAAAGATGCGAATTCAAGACGAGCACTCCAACGATTTTGAATATTGGCATCTACGCATTGATGATGAAACTGAACAAGTATTCGAAGAGATCTGAGTAAATGCCTTGAAATTCCACCTGAATTTGTGACTGCATCTTAATCAACTCAGCACACTAATAGGCACTGTAGTCTCTTACACCGGTATGCTGAAGAGGTATGCTTGCTGCTACAAATGAAAATGTTAACCGTAAAAAAGCCGTCGAAGACAAGGTCGCATTAACTTAAGTAAAGAAAAAAAATTACAAAAATGCAGACTCCATATTCTATGAAGTATCCCAATTAAACATGTACCCCAATGAGTTCCTAAACTAAGTTCCTAATTTTACAATTTCAACTACGTTGCAGACAATTTCTAGACAGGCAATCCTACGCGAAGACAATAAAACACCACAATGCCAAACTTTGAAAAGTTACGGACGCTATAATAGAAACTCATATATCCACACATCATTTCTCAAAAATCTAATTAGCAAAACATTTTTTCTTTAAAAAAGAAAACAAGACTAATATGCTAACACGCACAATAATCACAAGAGAGCACCCCATACGTTTTACATAGCAAAAATAAAAATTCGTACATACATACATGCAGTACTCAATAAAATCACATAAGCAGAATATTTTTTTCCTGAAAAAAAAAACGAACACAACCATGCAAACTCACACAATCTGTCTCTTATCCTCTTCATTAAAAAGCTCTGAATAGTAATAGGTAAATAGATGTTTCCAGATGTCCAAAGAATAGCAAACTATAAAACAAGGGCTACGACGGTCGTGTGGTAGAAACAATACAGATAAAAACACAACACAGTTATGTTTTCAAGCATCCATATTACTGAGAATCCATTACAACCATGGACCTGTTGTTATTGTTGTTATTTTAACTGTATACACATGAACAGCAAAGCACAGAAGGAAACGATGGCACCCTTTAACATAAATGGTAGGAATGTGACAGTTCAAATCAGTTTGTCTAAGATATCCAGCCCTTTAAAAACGGTCCTGTGAGATCTTAGCTTCCAACCACGAGACTACTTAAACTTGATCGTTCAAATGCTTGGTTAAACCCAGAAAATAAAAATGGCACGTTGAATAAAAAAGGTGGCTCTGTAGTCTTTGATTCTCCGTGAGCTCCAGCTCTCCATAAACGGACTTGTTAGATCTTAACTTCTGACCATTGGACTGTTGAGTTGATTGAATGCAGTGTTACATTCTGTACCCCAAGGTAAACGGCAGCCTATAAAAGAAAGTACCGATAGGGCAGAAATATTGTCTTTTTAAAAGTTAAGTGGACATCTCAGATACTTAGCCTTTTACATAAGGTTTTATCATTTATTGACTGTCGCTTATGGGGCTGTTGATTTTTTGCTACTTTACATGCTCAGTGAAAAGTAAAGATAAAAACCAATGGTATGCTTTAAAACAAAGGTCCCGTGTCGTACAGATTCGAAAAAAGGCCACTTTTAAGATGTCTACCCCATACAGTCTCATCCGTTCTTGTCTTCCAATCACGTGCTTTTTGTGAATTTGTTAATGGATATCTTATCCGTCAATCCCAAACTGCAGAAGAAAGAACAATATTATTTACAATATTTCGTCTCAGAACACATTCACCTGTAAATTTCCATCTTAGTCGGATAAACCCTGAGCACTCATCTCTGTGTCAACTGTAGGAGCTCTCAAATAAAACAGTAAACTGATACTTTTTGAATGCCCTTAACTAAAGGATCTTGGCGACTTCTCCCTCCTATCCCTGAGAATGAAACACTCTGTACTCCTCTCTCAAGCAACTGCAACAGACCACAACCTACTTTAACATGGCATGGGCCGAATGGCGAAAGCACAAACGCTGCTTGATTAGAAACTACAATTTGTCAACCCTCCTGCCCTCACCCCCCAAAAAGAAACAACTGTACCATATAGAAAAACGGGCATTTGTGGAGGGAAAAGACCAGTGAAAGCAAAACAAGTTTTATGATGTCCGTAAGTTCTGCAAATCTAACAATGGTATCCCATTACGGCATAAGACAACACGCCTATACGGTAGAGTAGATAGGCCTACAAGTTTCCAGACATCAAAAGAAAACTGTAAATCCCCAAACAATGGCATCATATAAAAGGAGGGACAAATGTGGTAGAAAAAAGGCCAGGACAACAAAATATTAAATGCTCAAAAAATTGTGACTCCAATATCCTTTAAAACTAAGGTGCTTATGAGGTAGAAATCAATAATTATGGTGTTTATGCAAATTACTATTGATCTTGTGATACAGCCTATACAGCTTTATATGCTTAGTAACGTTGCTGTTAAGATAATCAATAGCACCTTATAAAACTAGGGTCCTGTGTCAAATAAATGTGACAATACTTATTTAAAGTAATCAACATCTTAGAGACCCAGCTCATTCTGTTTCATCAGATCTAGTGCTCCCACCCTGTGGCTGTTTGATATTTCACATGCTCAGCCAACCACTAAAAGAAAACCAATTATGGCACCCTATAACATGGGCCACACAAAGCAGTAGAAAATAGACCAGGTTTTTGGACAAGTTTTCAGATGTCCAAAAATTATAAAACCCCAACAACGGAACTTTATAAGACACGGGACACAGGTGATTGAAAAGGATTGGAACAAGCACTCAACACATTCTTTACATTTCAGTTTCATGTGTTTCATGTTTTATATCAACTTTCATTGTTAGCTTGAAGAAGAAAGAGTTGTAAGTCCTGAGACATGGTTTTCTGATACATTGTAATGGGCTTCAAGAAATGTTTTGTTGTTACGTTGTGATTATACTTTCAACTGTGTTGTTGTTGTTACTTTTTCTTATCCTTTTAATTTGAACTATACATTTTTTAAAATTAAGTGTTAGCCTTACTATAACATTGTTGACACTTAAGAGTTTTTTTCGTCTTTAGTTAGATACATACTACCGGGGTACATGTTTTTGTAGAATTGGGGGAGAAACATTAAATATTTTTTGCGGGATTTAAGTTCCTTCCCCTTGTTCTTTATGACTCTCAGATTTGTTTTCTTTTTAAATTTTTTGTTTCTTAAATTTGTGTGTATGAACATTGTAAAGTTTTTTTCCATCCTTTTTTATTTGTTAAAAAAGGGGGTGGGTGACGGTTGCTTGATTTTTTGGTTGTGTTTTTTTGTTCTCTTCTTTATAGCGATATTTCGTCAGTATTTCGCAACATTACATCTGTGATATTTGAACGAGGTCGATTTCAAGAACGTGATGTAAAAGTCACAGTGATCGTGTTCAGATGTTAACGTTTATTGGAATGAGTATTCTGCATACGTGGTATCTAAAGTCATTTTATTCGTCAGTATGTTGCTTTCTATGATTTAATGCTCGAAATATAAACCTTAGATAGGATCAAAGCATATCGGGTATGACTAACAATCTTGCTTTAGCGGCTCCAATGGCCATGCTGGTATGGTTGATACGTTGATATTGAAACGAAGAAAAATTATTTGCTTCTCATGTTCTTATGCAACACCTTTGCAATACGTTTAGACGTTCTTGTTATATTATTAAAAAATATCCCAGAGTTCAGTAGATTTTTGTAATAAGTATACAATTTTTCCAACACAATGCAAAACTGCATATAAGAAACAGGGCACAAAAACATATAAAACTTAAACACTTTACAAACTTTCAATCGCATCATGTAATAAAAAAACAACGTGACATATTTTGGATACTCATTCTACAATTTTTATTACTTTAGACAGCGATGGCGATTTCTTTTAATAAGTCACACGTGCCCATTGTTTGTCCGAAGTTGTTATAGAAAAGTTCTAATAGATTCATGTTTAGGTAGAGCAAAATGCAAAGTTGTAGATTTCCAAGAGTAGCCGATTACTTCTCATACCATAACGTCCAAGCAATTGAGAACTATCGTGCGGTGGATATTTTACCGTCGCCTTTTAATGTTGTCCTACTTATAACTCACTTTGATGTGGTTTTGTTATCAGGTTGCACAATCCATATCCAAATAGTTTCTTCGGCGAACGTTATACAGACATAGAGCTAGAGCTAGACATCCAGGTCAGTTGTGATATAACTCCTGTACCCAAAAAGCTATATCAAACATGGCAATATTTTATTTCTCTAGACCAGCCCCCAATCATTATTTTCATATCGTCAACTTTGGTATTACATGTGCTTTGGTTTAGCCGATAAGACTGCAGCCCCAACCGCAGCCGTTGGTACAAATTGAGTAGCCAGCAATGACGAATGGTGCCAGTGGAGCAAAAAACACGCTCCAAACAGACATGATGTTGCTCCAGATGTCACAGACCTGGGTACACACTTGAGTGCAGGTGTCAGGGGGCGGTGTCTGGCAGTTGACCACAGAAACCAACAAGCACAGGCATAGCACGGCAGCAGTAAAACCTGCGACAGAACAAGAGGAAAATGAGAAAAACCAGAGGAAATCAGGCACCAAACACTCTGAGTGGCTTTGAGTTTGGGCCTTTTAAAATGATACTTAAATCCGCTACGTTGGCTTATAAACCATTTCATTTGCATTGAATGAATTACCTCAGAAGAAAGAAAAACCATAGTCAAACATTTTCATCTCTTCAATGGCATGCAGTAATGCTATAAGAATAGGAAGGTAAGTACCCTACCGTATTGTTCTGAGAAATTTAACAATTCAACGTGGAATATTGCCTTGTGTAGGCCTACATAATTATCTAACAAAATGCGGTGAATTTTTGAGAAGTCACGCTTAGGGCTCTTGCAAATAATGTTTCCTTCTTCCTACAGTGACACGCTCAGTACGCTGACTTCAACAAATTAAATAGAAAGAGGTAAATAATAACCGTAACCGAAGTGTGGCTGAGATCACACAGTCGGTCCTCGATGTGAGGTTACATTTCTCAACCGCTACAAGAAGAAATTGGTGATCTAAGTGTGATATTGCCGGGGTGGAGAATCATCGCGTCCAATAATACATTATCAGGTATTTGGGTGAAATCTTATTGTTAAGAACTTACTATATTTTTTAATAGTCTATTGAGGTTTTAACAAGTAATTTTTTTTACATGAAGTTGAATGCTTTTGTTTAAATCTGTGTCCGTAAATTACAAGATGGGAAAACGTCAAATAAAAAAAAAATCACCTTTTTCAAAAATTTTCAAAAAATAGTAGATATGGAGAAGCAAAGACATATATATATATAACGATTTAAATTATTTTCAAATATATTTTCTTGAAACGTTTGCCGTCCGTCAATTTGGACGGTGAAATAAAATTTAAACGTGAGCGTAGCATTTCACCAACCCACCTTTCATGATGCAGAGGAATTGTTCTCTTGAAGTGTCTGTACCGAGGTAATCTGGCTGAGATGTATCACTGTCAATGCACCGATCAACAAACTCTCCACCTTTTATACCTTTGAAGGGATTAATGTAAACAACAAGGTAACCAGATATCGTTTTTATTCAATGAGTCGCAAAAATGCGCACAATAAAGTATATTATATTGATACAAAAGATGCTGCACCAACAATTTTTGTATGTATTATAGTATCATGCTCAGCAATAAGTTTAAAGCTTTAATAGGCTATAAACTCCCATGGGCAAACCAAAAGCAGTATATCTCATATATCTCATAATTCTTCATTTGGTTTGTCCCGGGCAGATAAGGTCTTTGATAAATTCATTGATACTAACACTGACTTATCATAGATTAATGGAAAAGAGCGCAAACAAGAACACTGATTGCATCTACATCTAAATAAAGACGTTCATGCCTCAATGTCTAGACTCTATGCTTTATCTTAGACATATCAATCTACCTATTTTTATTTTATCCCCTCCTCTTCCATTTTTTGCTTAGTCTTTAAATCAATTAGTTTTTATGCCTCTCCCTCTGCCCTCTTACCCCAATCTTCTTTTTGACACTAAATCTTGAGTTTGTACTACAGGAATCTCTTGATCTAGTTTAGATCTAGAGTTAATTCACATTATATATCTAGATCTGGAACAGCTAAATCCGCTTCTGTCACCTTGAGATCCTCAGGGAACAGGTTGAAATCTGGATTAGACATGTTTTTTTGTTGTTGCTGTTTTTAGCTTTTCCCCCGACAGCGTAGGGCTTGGGAATATTGAACAGCGCTCCTAATTGCATAAATGACCGAAGAGTGAACAGCAAATTAAAAAAAAAGCATAAAACCGCTATTGAATGTGCTCACTGTGCTGCCTAATCTTCATCTATCGAAATGGATAATCTCCTTAACTTTTTATCTTAAAGTCTGCCATTCCTTACATCCAAGAAAAGTGGTAGATTTGAAAATTAGATCTAGGGCGGCAGCCGGGCGACAGTCGCGGTCAGTCATGTCCTAAGACAAATTTTCTCCTATGTCCATCCCGGTCTAGACCTAGATTCTACAATCTGGTAAGGTATTTAAGAATAATGAAATTCTCCTGACCAGCGCGAATGAACCGGAAGTCGGAAATTCTAGCTGGAGAAAACGCTCTTAAAAGTTTTTTTCCCTTTGCTTTTTCTCTATATTTTAGGTAAACAAAATTCTATGATTTTCCGTCAAAGTATTGGTGTTTTCATATCTTCTTCGACGTTTAGGAGCGCAGAAAATACATGTCAATAGCATCAATGCTTTGGGATGTAACAATTGCGACATTCGACGCGTTCACCCTGGTCGAGGGGAAAATCATCAAAAATCTTACAGTGTTATGAAAATGTTTCACCCAATAACTCAATAAAAGAGAGATTTTTGTGATCAGATCTAGAGCACGATGGTCGCCGGACAATGACAGCTATTAACTGTGCTGTCCTAATCTTTACTCATCGAAATCGGTAGGCGATCTAAGACATGGTTTTCAAGGGGGGGGGGGGTCTTTATCTTGCACGCTGGTTGACACACTTTGGCCAATTTAGTTAATATTTCTGTAGTTTTTGGCCTTTTCGTTTTGATACGGAATGGGTGCACTCCTCCACAGATCTAGGCATATCATACACCCAAACTGCCCACAATTTTCAACTCGTGAACAAGATTACGTACAGGATAGACTTGTTGCCAAATTTGATAGAACCATTATAACTCATAAAATATTGCATAAGAGGCAAGACTTTTCAGCCAAGCACCGTAGCTTGCATTTCCCTTTTACTCTAGTTTTCTGTGATGTAATCCCAGTCATAAAGTACTAATAAGACAGATAAAGCAGTTGCCCGCTATATGTTTCACATCGTTTTTAAATGAAGATTTTCATCCATCTCTGAATAAGCATCCTCGGAAAGCTTAATGGACGTTAAACACATCAAAGAACATGAAGATTTTCGTAAAATTTCATATTTACCAACTGCATTAAATTGGGTAAAAGACTCATTTCGACTTCAGAAGCCATACTTTTTTCTTTGTGGTTTGTTGTATTTTGACCTACAGCCGGGTTTATGGCAGGATTTGGAGATTTTTTCGTTACACGTTTTTGCACTCATTTTGTAAGAATTGTTTATCTTAGCAGGTTTTTAACCTATCAACAAGACGGTACTCTTTATTATCTAAAAAAAATAAAATGCTGAGATGAAAAGAGAGAGAGGGGACAGAGAGAGAAGGAATAGAAAGAGAGAGAGAAAGAGAGAGAAAGAGAGAGAAAGAAAGAGAGAGAGAGAGAGAGAGAGAGAGAGAGAGAGAGAAAGGTGATAAAACCAGGCTTCTAACTTATTACTCTGCTTTACTAAAGTGGTAAACACACAAAAAAAAATACGAGTCAAGATGCCTCAAAAGGTTTTGGCAAATAAAACGTTTTTCCTTATTATTAACTTTTATATGCGTATGTGCAACGTTTTGGATACTTATTTACCTCTTCGGTACTGTGTATATTCTCAGCGTGTTGTAACTTCTAGTTTTGGTTAATACGCAAAGAGAGAGAGAGAGAGAGAGAGAGAGAGAGAGAGAGAGAGAGGGAAAGAGATTTCATATGTCATGTGCAGTGAATCTATACATATTAATTTTGCGTTGGGGGGCTTTTTGGCAAATTTAGGACACATAAGGCTCCTAAACTACACAACTCTCTGACTTCAAATTTTTCTAATGGAATCAGGTAGATGTTAAAATCACAAACCATTAACTAGAAATACAGACTCTCTGTAGTTTGTTCTTGTTTGAAATTTTATTGTACCCTTTATCGGCCTTCGAATGCCATAGTCAAACTTTTTAAAGCCACCAATGCAATTTTACTTGATCGTCGAAATGCGTTTATGAAATGACGTGCTGCGCTGGTGCGGATGAAATTTTTTATGCGATGAAAGAATATAGTGCGAAACGCAAATCGAACGATAGTAGATTTAAAGAATGATTTTTACGTCATGCTTTGCACTTTGTCGCTTATGTAAATTTTTAAGCTAATGCAGTTGGGAACACAGCAGACTTTATTAATGAAAATGTTCACGCCTGTGTTCTAGGTTTCGAATAAGGCTATAGGCTTGCTGACAATGATTAACTGAAATCTAGATCTAGACCTAGATTAAGTTTTTTTTTTCTTTGAAATGGGTGTGCATGAATTGCCAAGCTTCCACCCGTGATTCATCTTTTCTATTCGTGAGGTAAATAAGTCAAAAAGTTTAATGAACAAAATGAATAAAATCTAGTTGGTTTTTTTTTTTTTTTACAAATACCTTGTTTCGTATTCTTGCCTAATAACTTACATCATTCATGTAACGGCCTTTAAAAGCTTTATCTAAAGCCCAGCATCAAGCTAGATCTAGGCGAAGAAGAGGAAAAAATCTACAGAGGGATTGAGAGAGAGAAAGAGAGAGAGAGAG
>BMAT01007483.1:105403-116316 GCA_019649035.1 Elysia marginata | reverse complement strand
TGTGGCTGCTACTGTTTTAACTACACTGCACTTGATGCTGTTGCTGCTCTTACAAGTACGACTACCGTTTCGATTATTGCCTCTGCTGTTGTTGCTGTTATAGCCGCTAATGTCTACTCCATCCGGAACACTTTTTCGAAACTTTTTTGCAAATAAAGACGTGTAAGGTGAATAACCAGAACTGTTCCTGATAATTGTCTTTTACCGGTAAGTTCCCTTGTATAACCCTTGGATTCCACTGAAATCTGATGTGCTCTTCTTAGTCATTGTAAAAAAGTAATTCTGAAATATCAGAAACATATCATATATATCATTACTATTATTATTGGTATTATCTCGAATACGAAAAATTGGATGAGTAATTCTGTTTAGTGACTGTTGGTCATCTAAGACTTAGTCCTTTCCAAGGCCTTTTAAAGTTCAGGAAAGTTGTTAGCAGCTTATCATCCACAATCTTAACACTGAATCATTATTGAGATTTTCTTCTTCCACCATCTCCTTCTATGAGTCTGCTTTGTGTGTAATGTGCACGAGCACAATAAGAAGCCATGTGAGTACTGTAAAATAATCATTATCATGCAGTTAACATTTTATGTCATGTTGCATTTGTTTTAAACACAGGTATGAAGAGTACGACAGTGGTGCTTCTAACATTTAGTAAAAGATCATAAAACAAAACAAATATTCGTGTACAAGATTTAATGAGTCAATGGTAGGGTGAAGTCTGGACTGAAATCAAATATGGTTTGGAAACATTAAGGCAACAATATTTTTTTTACAATGAACTTGTGCGCCATCATAGGTAATGAATAATTAATTCAAATATACATGCATCTGAAATTATTACAAGTACCGAGACAAAAATCATAGCGCCTAGTCTTGTACTAGGCCATACTGGATCGGCTGTTAAGCCTGCGTTTACCATTTTTTGTGTTTCTGTCTGAACCTCTTAACTGCATTTATATAGTTTTTACAGCTCAAAAATACCACTAAGGAATCCATATGTGACATAGAAAACCCATAAGTGACATATGAACTAAAATTTAACTTAGAGAGCTCAAATATTCTCCGAAATTTTTTAGTGCGCAATTTAATTCAAAACGCAACTATGAAAATAACAAATTCAAATAGGACGTCGTAAAGATTTCAAATGAGACATAGGAAACACAAAAATTAATGTGCACTGTTTATATGAAAGTTTGCTTTGTTTTTTCAAACATTTTGCTGTATCCAATGCACATTAGATTTTTCGTGTAACGAAAACGATGCCTGCCGTCTATTCTAAGATCTGCACTGCAGACAAGGCTCGAATATTTCAGGCCTATACCCGAGGTTTAGGTTTAGGATTACATTCAGCTAGCTAGACAAATTGGAGTTAAACTCACTACTGCATATCAAACCGTCCGCAGAGTACTATAACATGATGCTGTTGTCGCTTTCCGCGAGGCGGTTTGCGGTCAGTCAAGGTGAGCGAAGAAATGCTTGAAACAGTCATTCTTTGGTATCGTGAGAGTTACCCCGAACGCAATGGCAGCAACTTCCAGGGGTATGCAAGCTTATATGCTCCGCTGCTTTGATATGGGAGACATTTTGATGTAGATCTAAACCCTAATCAATAAAACGGAAAAGTATTCTCAAAACTCGTTCTCTTTGTTTTCTTTCTTTTTTTCTCTTCAATTTTATTGTATGGGTTATTCGTTCTGTTTCAAACTCTGTTCGTCTACATTTGAACTCCCTCCGTCCCATTTGCTTTTTTATTTCGTCATATTTGCGTTTGCTATGTTCACATTTACAATTCGTAAGTCCACATTTGGATTTTTATATGACGTCAAAACGAATTTGCATTATCTTTGCTACTTTTGAAATCCCTTTGTCATAATTATTTGTATTTTCTAAATTCACATTTGAGATGAAACATTTGTGTTTATAAATTCGCAGTTAAATCAAGTACTTGTATAGGGACAGGATAATACATTTATCTTCTTTATTTTATTGTACCGCAGATATTAATTGTTTATGTTCGGTACAAAGTCCTAAAGAATCTCTTTTTTTGTATAATACTAGCTTTGGTGTATCCGAATAGTCGCGTAAAAACTTGGCTGCAGCAAAAGTTGACTTCCATTTTTTGTCCACACAGGCCTACATTATGATAGTAGGTCACATTTAGTTATCTATATTGAATTTGTCTTCTTTCCGTGTGCCTATCTCTGTTTATAATTATTGTCTGATTTTTCTTTCATCTCCTCTTTAACTGTTTCTCCCATATACTGTTTTTATCCACCTATCCATCCTAGCCCCACTTCTGCACCCCATACACTCTTTATTCTAATATATTTTATACCTCCTTCCCTCTCTTTGGTTTTATGCCTCTCTGTGTTGTTACCGCTCCCTCTGGCTGTTTTGTTTTCACTGAGGCCTAAGTTTGAGCTGACCTGTTGACTAGATCCCTTCATTTCAGATCTAGTATTAGATGTTACTGGAGTCAAAGTTATTTAACTCTGGGTCTACCACGATCTATGGTAGGTCAGTTTTAGAAGTTTTAATGGGATCCTATGAAAAGACAGGCCGAGAGTCCTGGGCCTATTCCCCTTTCTTTCTGTTCTCTACAACTGGCAAAGTACGCTTATTTAACGGCTTTCCCTTTGCGTTAGCGACCAAAGATTGAGCAACAAAAATAGAAAAAAACCTGTTAGCTGTCCTTATGTATACAATGCTTAGCCCAAGTACCATCCCTAGACGCATGCCTAGTCCAAGCCTCGCTCCCAATATCATATCCGGAAGTAAACTTCTTATATCGAAACCGGATGACAGGAAGTCACGATTTTCGAGGGCTCTGACCTAAATCTACATGTTAGTGCGGAATTGTGTATCAAAAGCATTTTATTTAAGCTTCTTAATATGTTTTTCCTATTTAGGATGTGCATATTGAAAAAAATGTTGTATTGCGCTATCAAAATGGCTGACGATCCCGGAAGTTAGAGTATAACTCTTTTGTGCTAAGGATCAATGTAGATCTACGTAAATTAGGTTTACATTGATTTATTGAACAAAAGAGCGTCCGGCATTATGATAGTGAGACGCAATATATATTTAATGTGCACAGCCTCAAGTATGCCTCACAAAGAGTGCGCAATCTGCAATCTGGAATGCGGAAGATATCATGATTCCCAAGTTGTGACGTAGATTTAGGTCAGAGTTATTACTAATATAAAGGCTATTCTTTACTTAAGCGCTACTTATACATTTTGGCCAAATTAACTGTGCGATTCCCTTTCCTTAACACTTGTGCTGTGGGGTGCCTAAATAAAAAAAATGACACTAAAGCCAAGTAGCAATTTCTCATAGTAAAATTTCTAACTCGTTCCAGGCGCAAGCCAAATGAACACAACATATCGAAACGGGAATAGTATTATGCTAAACATACACGGGTTTTATCATAATTTTTATAGGGAGGCCGGATCCCTAGCAGTCTTGGGAGGTGCTGTTTTAATCTTAATGACGAGTTTGTGAGACTAAGTAATCCACTGTAGCTGATGTGGTAAGGTGGGCATTGACATGTCAAAGTCAATTTTTATATAGTACAATTAATAATTATGTTTAACACATGCAGTTAAGTATTTTGCTTTAAACCGAAAAAAATGCATTTTGTTCAACATACAATTACATAATATGTATATCAGCTTTCATACAAAAGTAATCAATATTTTTTTACATTAACACGACTACAAATACCAAAATAATGCGTCTTAAAATAGACTGCAAAGTCGTGCTCTTTCCTAAAACCACGCACATTTTTTCCGAAAAAGTTTTTAAAGCAGAACTTTATTTAATTTATAACTGTTCTTGAAAGAAGCCAGTGACGAATAAATTAAATATCTTAATTGCTTTTAACAAGTCTAGAACTGATGCTTGCCATCAGTACACTGTTTGCAAGCAAAGCCGCTTGTGGGTTTCTGTGCAAACACACGCACTTATTATAGCTGCCTGTTTTCAGTGCAAACGTGTTTTTCAAAGAATTTTATCTCCTCGAGAACTTGACTGACGCTTGAGAAGCTCTATCAAAATGCACTACATCAAGAACGTCAATGTAAAGTTGTATACAATGTCAATGAACTTATTACACTGAACAAATAATTATATAATACATTATGAACAAGAAGGTCACTTGACATGTGCTGTGTTCTTAACATCAGGGCCTTTGTATTCAGTAAGAACGTTTGATTTCATGAGTTGACGTAACCCTCAGGATAGTCATATACTTAAGTAACTTGACAATAAGGGTCAACTCTATCGGGTTTTATCCGCACAAACTATAACAGTATTTGCAAGTTATCGAAAATCACAGACCAGATCTTTGTTATTGAGATATATAAGGAGATTCCTCAGTATACCGTCAAGTTAATTTTATTTCATGAAAAAAGCTGGAAAACACGCCTGTAAGGGGCCGTTCACAAACCATGTGGACAGATTTCGCCCATTTTTCAGACCCCCCCCTCTCCTGTGGACAGGAGTGGACAAATGTCTGTACCCCCACCCCCTGTGGACAAGAGCGTGGGCGAATTGGTCTACCACTCCTCTGTTCCATAATCCGACTGATGATTATCTACCATTTGCATGTAAAGAGACAAAATCATTTAAGTATAAATCATTGAGTTCTTATAATACTGGTTTTATCCACAATAGTTCATATTTGTCCACATGGACAAATTGCACACCCCCCCCCCTCTGTCGACAGGGTGTGGACATTTTGCAACCCCCCCCCTCTCTGTCCACATGGTTTGTGAACGTCCCTTTCCAATAATGTATCTATTTATGACTTAAGCTCTCAAATTTATCCTAGTTGGTTATAGTAAAGTATCGTAACGTTAACTCTTGGTGTACCCGTACCTACATTAATTTGCTGCAAATCTTCACGCACTCTTAATCTTCCTAGAAGAGTATACATAATGTAACTAAGGCAGACCCAGTTGTAAATGAAACACTATTCCAGTTAAAAAAAAAAGTCTGAATGAGTTTCTTCACTGCTGTTGCTAGGTTCATCGCAGATTATTGTCATAAGCCAGCCACTTTCTTGAGGATGGGCCGGTGTGGCCTCCCGTCAACAGCTCCGTGTGAGTAAGACCTGAGAAACAGAGCAAGGGAAACAACTCAGGTTTCTTATTAAAATAAGATCGAACGAGGCAACACGAGCATAAACGTCCATTTTACTACTTGTCCTATAATAATAATTATAGTAATAATAATAATAATAATATTTATTATTATAATAATAATAGGATTGATAAAAATAGTAATAAGAATAATAGTATTAATAATGAAAAATAATAAAATATAGTAAAAGTCATAATAATAATTATTATTATAATAATGTAACAAATTTATGAAACGCAACTTAAACAGCAACGAAGTGGGCTTTGGGTGTATAACATAAAAACTGATTACATGAATAGAATGATGACAACAACATGGTTCTTTTTAGTTTTTACCTCCAAATCATTACTAACTATGCCAAAGAATGCTTAAAGCTACTTTCACTTCTTTTTAAAAAACTAGTCAACTACAGGGCAACTTTCGACAGGTTGGTCGGACACATGTAGAAAATCTAGCTTTTAACATTTCTGCTCCTCTGGTACCTGTCCAGTAGTTAAGTATCCATGGTATTATTGTCGCCATCATCATCAATATTATCATGATCATCACAACTATTATCACCATCATAATTATTAGTTATTTTTTTTATCATTATATTCACGATTGATGTTAATATGGAAGGAAAAAGAAGAAAATGAATAATAATAATAATAATAGGAAGAAAAAGGAAGAAGAAAAAGAAGAAATTAAACAGTTGAAGATAAAAAATATATTCCACTATTATAGAAATATTTTACATCTTTTAGAAAAGACAACGACGAATAGGAGGGTAAAAATAGTTTAAAATTCACAGACTTTTCTACATAAAGATATACATCTTCACAGACAAAAATTATTTTGAATTTGATGGCTTTTTTGTGAAAACTCCAGTTCAAGAATTCTTGAGATTTTTTAAAGCTGTTTACTGCTAGTTTAATCACAGACAAGGTTTTCAAATTAAGCGTGGGCTATTGATGCTGAATTGAAAACTTTTATATCTAGTCCAGATAAGAAAAGAAAATAACAACAATGGGTTTCGGTGGGAAATGGTCTTTAAATGACAATCGACCTTATCAGACCTCCTCTTAGAAAGCTTACACTCTATGAATAAACCAGGCTCAGTAGCTTTCTATACTATGTATCAAGTCAGTTGTGGGAAATCAAATCCACATCTGCGGTTTCATAGAACGTGTCCAGCCTACAACCTAAGGTTAATTTCTTAGGCCCGCGTCTCATGTCCCAGAACAGCTTGTCTGCTACTCTTCATGTAAGTAATAAATATAGTAAACGAAGAAGTCGTGGCTTTGAGTGAAACGAAAGTCATGAACCGATTTACAGTGTCGAAATTAGGTAGGAAAAAAAACAGACACAGCAGGTTATAAAAATTGTAAATATGCTGGTTTAAACTATTTAGGATAAGCTTTGTAAACTGTTGTAAAAAAAGTTTGACTTTAGCATTTTTTAACGAATAGTATTGGTTGCCAGGACACCTTACCTTGGGCGAATGCTGGTGAGTAAAACACTTGTACTCAAACTCAACCCTTGCTCTTCGTCCGCCCAATGCACGTGCTGTCCGTGGTCAAGATCTGAGCTCGGGGAGTGAGCGTGAGATCCTTCTGACATAGTTTTACTACGTGGTCGAGGTAAATCCAACAAGTCCTGTTTCAGTCTGACTTTCCGTGAAGTTTGGGATTCACTGGCCGCGCGGGGACGCTGCATAGGCAAAAGATCAGCGTCTAGATTGCCGTCATGGCTATCCTCCGCGTTAGTTTCGTTTATAGTCAGCTTTTTCTTCGGGTTTAAGGCCAGCTCTGGTGGTACAAAGAGAGGACATCCTGGCATATGAGTTACTGAACTGGTTGAGCTGCTGCCTAACCTTTTGTCAATTTGAGTAGACGAGAAACTTGTTGAAGTATCCCCTTCTATTTCTTCAGGCTGGCGGAACGGATGGTGAGATCGCATCCCGCCTGGGCCTGACACCAGTGTTCGGGGAAAAAGACTAGAATTTTTTGTGATGGGTCTAATCGGACCTTGGCGAGGCCTTGAAATGCACCGACCGTTAGACCAGCTGTGACTGCGTGTACGCATGTCCCCTCCTGCGTCCAAAGACACGCTTGACCGAGGGTACCCGTTAGGAGATCGGTTCCGACTGGTCAGCAGTCTTTGGGGAGTAGAGCCAGCCGTTTTTGAAGAACCTTTACCAGGTAAGGAAGAGGAGCGCTTTGAGATTTTTGTTTGGCCAGATGAACTGGAGTCTTTAGCTGCATTGTCATTATGACCAGTTTTGTTGTTATTGCCAATAGTTTTCTTGCCATCATCATGATGCTCACAAGAACAATGTTCTTTGCCAGGTGAGTCATTTGAGTTAACAGACTTATCAAGACTAGTGCTGTGCTTATTCAAAATGGCACCCATTCTGGATGATTTCTTGCGCTTTGCGGCTGTGACTATCTCCTCAGAAAGGACGCTGCTGAACTCTCTTGTGTCTCCAATGTTGGCCGAGCAGTTGCTTCCCATACCTGACAGGGACGAGTCTTCCGGTTGGGGCAGCAGGTGCGCCGTGATGCTCGGCAACTTGAGCGGCAGCGAGTGTCTCTTGTCCTTGAGAGCGCGAGGAAGGTCGGATAAATCAGAGTTTTCTTCGTGACAGAAAATGAGGGTTTCATGGGGACTCACCTGAGCTTTTTTGCTCGATTTTCCCCAAACATATTGTGGGCTTGAGAGGTTTGCGTCAAAATCTGTACAGGTTATTGTCACAGAGGCTTGGTCGCGGCCGCATGTGCAAATACTTTTGCTTGTGTTATTGTTATGGTCACCGTGTGGAAAATCCTCATTTTTACGAGGAGATACTTTGTCAGAGTCTGAAAAGTTAGATTTCCTAGTTTTCTTTATCACACGCGAAGACTGCTCATGGTTATCCTGTGGGTTGCTATCTCCCTCGCTGTCTTCGAAGTCGTCATCGTAATAGTTGTAGTTATCTAGTTCCTCATCTCCAGCTTTTTCACTGGCTACAATGTATTTATATTTGCTGCGACTTTTGTTTGGGCTCTCGGTCTCACTGCCTACAGCTCCGTTGTTGTAATCGTCGCTAGTTTCACCACTGTCGTCAGAGTCAGAAGACAGAAACTGGTCCAAGACTCGCTGGAAATCACTTGACCCGTCCGGCACACTCTTCCTGACCAGACGGCGACCTTGTGGACTTTTGGCGCAACTGGCGCTCATGGCAGGCTATTGTCATCTGTGTCTACAGGTGGCCCAAGTCAAGTCTCAAGCACCAGAGATCTTGGAAGTTGTAACCTCTCAAGAGAATTTCAAAAGCTGCGCTGGAAAAGATATATAAATTTTTTTAATTGACAAGGAATAAACCAGTACACAACTTTGAAACATTTAAAAATTATTCTCTTCATATTGATGCTTTAAACGTTAAAACATTTTGCCTCATATGCGCAATCAAATAATGGAAAAAACAAAGCAATTACTCATGCAAATGAATGCAAACAAATCTTTTCAGAAGTTTTCAGCAGGAAACATAAGATAAATATTATCAACATATGAAAAAGAGAAAGTACAAGTTTAGTAAGAGATAAAAAGAAATGTAGTTTTCACACATTCATTAAATAATGATAAATGTAATGGAAATTTATTTTGCTGATATCAATAAGCTCTTAAAGAATCTTTTTTTTTAAAGCTCTTTTTAATGTTTTTAACAAGCAAACGCTTTGGCATTAAATATAGTAGCGATAAACAGATAAACCACAAGTTTTTTGTTGTTATTTGTTTTTTAATTTTCATCTAGCCACTGTTTTAGCTCCCCTCGTCATCCTAATTTTTTTATGAGGAATAAAACAGGTTCTACGTTTGTAAGGATGCGCTACTGTATTCATCTTCAAATAAGCCAATACATAATGCAGACAAAACCCTAAAAATGACAGGGAAACGGGAACAATAATGCAGACACATGGATAAGCAGAGAACAAAGACAGGAACAGATATTAACTCCCACTTTAAGATAGAATATAGAATGGAGGAAAATCAAAACTAACACAGAGCAGGGGAAAATTGAACCTATATCAGAACAGCGGTTGTCCAATTTTAATGAAAATTGACCGTTCATGAAAATTATCTGAGACTATGGAGATAAAGGTGGAAAATTGAAAGCTGGCTAGCTTAATGGATGGATAAATAAATTGACAGAACAAAACTGATATCTATAAATCGATCGATCGATCGATAGATAGATAGATAGAAAAAAGAGACAGACAACAGACAGATAGATAGATAGATAGATACATAGACAGGCAGAAAGACAGACAGACAGACAGAAAGATAGAGAGATGGATGGATAGATGGATAGATAGAAAGTCTGTTAAACAATTAAGAGTCTCAAACAACCAGAACTCCAGTCAGCGCAGCTGCGACAAAGCTCACCTCAGTGATCTTCTGAGAGGAAGGATGCTGAGATTGTGACTTGCAAACATTCGATCTCAACCTCTATGAAGGAAGACCGAAAACTCAAACACTGAATCAACCGCTGGGAGATCTGAAGGGGGGGTCCAGAGAAAATCAACACGAGCAATGAATAAAAGGCGACTGAGGGTCAACAGAAGGTGGAATTTTAAATAACGTCTCTCTCCATGGCTCTCCATCTCAAATAGATCAATATAGCAGAGATGGAGTTCTTTAAATCTTACTTGTTAATGTTAGTAATTCTGAAAACTTAAAGTTACTTTAGGGCAACTATTAAACTTTGAAGTCTCTATAATATCTAATATTCTTCTAATTAGGCGCTGCTATTTATACGCCCTCAATGAAAAATAAAGAGTGCCCCAAATTTTTCTAATAATTATGTGTTTGAGTAAATCCAAATTCGAACCACACATGCTTATCATTTTTGCTATTAACTGTCCCTAAACTAAATGAGACTGAGAATGACTTAAAACAAAATACATCCTATCATCCGTCATTCTGTGAATTTAAGGTTGTTGTCTAGATCTATTTGCAGTATTTCAAATACGATACAAAACAAACAAGAAGCACTATTATAATCAGGGAGAAAAACTGTAAGAACAAAAGAAAAGAACACAGGCGAGATGTCGAGCAAAAAGTTTCAAGTCAAGACATATTGCATTAAAAATCTCCCAAACATATGCAGAATAACGCCAACGCGAAAAAGCAAGTCAGACGCAGTAATGGTAAAATAAATATAAGCAGGGAGTATGGGGGGAGGGGGGGAGGATGCAGTGACATAAACGAGGAGAGAGTTAACGAAGAGAAAAAAATCATGAGCACACCAGAAAGAATAAACAAGTCTGGAATATCGAGATGCACAAAGAAAATATTAAGAAAGCAGGAGAGAGAGAGAGAGAGAGATAGAGAGAGAGAGAGAGAGAAAGAGAGAGAGAGAGAGAGAGAGAGAGAGAGAGAGAGGAGGGGGGGACAAATAATACGATAAGTACTTCCGTAATTCGCTTTTATCAAAAATCGCTAAGTTCTTTTCGATTCGAGCTCTTTGCATTCCAGACACTCGATAATCCACAACAAATATGATGTACGAATTGTAAACACATTCTGTAGCAATATTTTCTTCAAAAGACAACGAGATCTGTCAAATTTATTCAAACAGCTGAAATTGCCGCAAGAAAATCTCAAAGCCGGAGGGCAAGAAAAGAAAAAAATTATCATGATCCCAAGCATATTTCCTCCTCCAGTTCTGTAGTAGTAATAGTAGTAATAGTAGAAGTTTTTTATGTTAATGTTGTAGCAGTAGCAGTAGTAGTAGCAGT
>BMAT01007483.1:91938-105284 GCA_019649035.1 Elysia marginata | reverse complement strand
AGTAGTAGTAGTAGTAGTAGTCTTCGTCGTCGTTGTCGTAGTCGTAGTAGATGTATAGGAGAACTTAGCTAGCTGTAGTCGGAGTGTGTATTAACGGTTAGGGGTCTATAGTTATGTTTACTGCGCGTCGAGCCAACGCCTACGTCTAGTGATCTATCTACGCACTTGGTATGTAGTTAATTATAACTAAAACATTTCTCATCTGCGTCACATTGTGCGGAAAGATTTTAGTTGTTTATTTCTAAATATGGGGGTTTTAGACATGTTTAATGCTTCTGTGCTATGCAACTTGAGTATACAATGGATTAAAAAAAAGACTTGGGGGAGGGGGGGGGGGCATGACATTATTGCAAGAACTGGTTTTGTTTGCTACTTTCAGATATGACTTTCTTTTTTCTTTCTCTGTTCTGTTGTTTCTTCGTAGTAATAGCAGTTGTGGTGCTTAATTTTTAAACTTTTTTATGATATATCGATTCGGTTAAAATCAAACTATCTTTCCTTAAAATCATATTTTCTCTTTCCACCCAAGCAGAGTGTAAACACCTTAATTGTAATTTTTTTCTTCAAAGTATTGAGTTGAAAAGCAGCAGGCAACATTTCGGTTAAGTTCTGATGTTGGTTGATAAATATGTTTTTTTGCCGGACAGAGAAATCAAAGCTTTTATTTAAAAAAATAGAATTGTAGCAATAGTATCCAAGCAAAAATAACAAAACAACCTAAAACCCTATGACTAAGTTCTAACTATTTTAGAAATATAACACTTTTTTCTTTACTAAAAATGGATGTTTTTACAGAAATTCATCAGTCTTATTATTGAAATATATTTCTTAATCTTTATATTTAAAAAAAATGTAGAACAGACTGATCTATGAATAATGTATTCTTGTAAATGGGTAAAAGTTTTCTATTTGAAGTTTAACAGTTTTTCAAAGTAAATAATGTTATCAAACATTAATTTTCTTTGTCTTGAAATAATAAAAGAAATTTATAATTTTTAAATTTGTTGATATATAAGGTTTCATGGTTTTTTTTTATTAGAAATAAAGAAATAACTAATGTGTGATCTTAAGACGAAAAAAGTTGATTGGAAAGATCGTTTCACAAAATGTTTTTATTTCTTTTAAAATAAGCGGTGTTTGAGTGTTAAAAAACCTTGTAATTAATGGTCAACCGATACATCAGCATTAATGCGTGTTAATTTCAATGTGTGTTTGTAGCTTTAAATTAATTTTTCCCAATTACTGTTTGATTATCTCGGTTTCCATAAGCAATGAAACTATTTGTTTTGAACAACATGATTCTTGTCTCTATAACAAACGCATAATATACTATAAGTAAAACAGAGTCGATTCAAGCCACTTACTTTTTCAGAACTATTCACCTATTAATTAAACTATGAATAAAGGTAAAAACAATTTCACGTACCGTATGTCTCCATCAGCAACTTAGATGAATCCGTCACTTAAACTAAGACATTTTTGCTTTTTTTTTGCGAATCAAGGCTGTCATAAAAATCTCTCAGTTTGTATCATGGACATAGTTTGTTATTATTTTTCAATCCTAGTTCAAGAATGAAGCGGTCCTGACGTACTTGAACTAGATCTCGCATTATGCTGGCAACCTTCAGGCAACAGGTGAATCTGCTAACCTACAAAATATCAGTAGTTTGGTGGGTTCAGAAAAATATCCGTGGCCCTTTATCTCTAGCAGACAAGAGATGCCAATTCTGTTCAGTACATGTACCTATAGTGCTAAAGACAGGTGAACGACAGGTAAAGAAGCCTCGTGTTAGTAAATATTTACCGTTAGATAGGCAGGGAAAGAGAGGCTGAGAGGTGTTAACCAAACAGTCTCACACGCCGTGAAGATGACATAGTGTCCAATATAATTTAAAAAAGATACATTGGCAGATAGATAGATTATGCAGATAGTTAGACAGATAGATAAATAAATAGATAGATAGATGGATTACTGGATATATAGGTATATGAACAGCTAGATAGATGAAGACAATAAGGTAAAAAGACTGATAGACAGACGGATAAACAGATGGATAGACGGTAAGAAAAAGGGAAAGATGGACATACAGATATTAAGGTTTATTATACGGATAGGAAGAAAAATAGATTGATGCGTAACGAGATAGTTAAATAGATAGCTAGACAGACAGATGATGGAGCAAAGGGGGAAATGCATCTATGAGAGATGAAGAAAGAGTGAACTTAAGAAAAAAATCATGATAATTTTTCAAAGAATATTAATATCTTTAAATAAATGAGAGGACTTTTCAGATTGTATATAGAGGCGGAAAAGAATGGCTGTCTTTGGCTTCTTGGAGAAAACAGGCATGCTTGAAAAGAAGGTATAACATAAATCCAAAATAAGATCAAAGACAACACAGAGGTTTAGAGAGATACACAAAGGGACAGTCAGCAAACATTGGCAAGAGCCAGGAATTGAAAGACAAAAAATTAAAGTAAACATAAGGTAAATAGAGACGCTGGCATCTGATATGAATTTCTCGCATTTCACAGCTGGTCTTGTTTAACACATGATACCAGTATTTTCTATAGCCCTTCTGCATGATTTATATGAGCATTTTAAAGAGCCAAATCATTGATGTTCTTGCAGAACTTTGGGGTCTTATGGCGTAGTAAACGTTATAATTCAGCTTCCACCAAACAAATGCTAGATCTGGATAACAGCATTACTTTAGATCGTAGCACATGTTTTAGTACTCCTAAGTGGGTAGATGGAATCACGATGGTGCATGGATGGGCAAAAAAAGGGTTGTTTTGGCAACCATCACCATCAAGCTATCTATCTCACGCCAATGTGCCACGAGAAATGTGCGATCCAAAACTGTAACTTCATTTATTTGGCAGAATTCCACAATTTCTTAAATAAAGTCAGAGTGTTTCATTAGTATATCGTTTTCTCATTTCAAAGTTATCGGGAACAACACCTTGTGAATCAGGCGTTTTAAAAGCCCAATAAAAATCAACGTTATCTCATGTAGAAAATAAAATGGCAATATTTCATCTGTTGCTGATAGAGTGGTAATTGATCTAAAATCAACAAAAAAGAGGTATGTTTAATTTTATATAACAGTAGTCTAATTTGATGAACGACGGTTGTTTACACTATGTTTACGAATAGTTTCCTGCGACCGTAACAAGTTGGAAGTAGGTGTTAGGCTATACCATCTAAAAACCGTGAAGTGATTCCTGGAATGTGCTAATGTCTACCCACAGTTAAATCTGCAGAAACACTCTTTGTAGCCATTACTATTTATAGGTAATTCTGTTCCTCGAGAAGGAACAAGAGCAGCAACAGTTATGCTAAAAACAACGACAACAACTTTTCTAACATTTCGGTAAGAATATGTTGACAATAAAAACAAAAACACTGACCGCAACGACCACAACACAACAAGAACAGCAGCAAGGAGAAGCAAGAGGATGGGTTATTGATGCTTTCTGCTCTGACAGGCGATGCCTATATATTGCAATAAAGGCCTTGTTATGGCATGACTGAGACATCGAGGTATACTGACATAGAATATCTCGATGCCATTTCCCGAATAATCCATGATCAAGTTTGCAATGAGCCCATTTTAAGTACACCTATGTTGAGACCGGACGAAGGTCGTCGGAATTTTGATGAAATAAATAAAAAAACGATGACCATTATAATAGATAGCATTATTCTCAATTTAGAAAGCCGACTGGAAGAGAGGATTAAATGATTTAGAGCATTTCTGGATTTTTTTTAATGAGCCTGGTAAGAAACTTAGAGACAAGTAAGGGTATCGGAAAAGACACAAATCTGTAAAAACTTAACAAGACCATAGACGGCAAACCTAGAAATAAAATCTTTCATAAAAAGGATCATCTGAAATTCAAAGCAACTAAACGTGCAAACTTACGAGTCAACTAATAAAACAGGTGTATGTTTGCGAATTGAGAAATTCAATTTTGAATCTGTTTCCCAGTGAACTTAACTGTATTTCTGTCCAATTATATAACGATAAAGTAGGATATGTAAAGACACAAAACTAATGATACACGCGGGGTGACGTCAATGTTGTAGGCTGACAAAAAAACTTTGGATGATTAGAAAGAGATAGATAGAAAAATAGAAAGATATTTAGATAGCCTTTCTTAGTTCGACGAGTTAGAATTAGAAAAGAAAGAGAGTAGTATTAAGAGGGAGAGAAAGAAAGAGAAACAACGAGAGAGTTTGAGAGAAAAAGAAACGCGGGCAAAGGGAAAGAGAAAGAGAGAGAGGAAGAGAGAAGAAGAAGAAGAAGAAGAAGAAGAAGAAGAAGAAGAAGAAGAAGAAGAAGAAGAAGAAGAAGACGAAAAAGAAGAAGAAGAAGAAGACGAAAAAGAAGAAGAAGAAGAAGAAGAAAAAGAAGAAGAAGAAAAGAAAGAGAGAGAAAGAGAGAGAAAGAGAGAGCGAGGGAGAAAAAAAGAGAGAGAGAGAATGAGAGAGAGAGAGAGAGATAATAGTGTATAAAAAGCAGATTAACAACCTGTTACTTCTTAACACAAGAAAAAAACAATACTACCTAAGTTATAACATAAAAACGTTTCGGCTTTATTTGATTGCCTTTTTCATAAACAATACATATTACAATGGAGATATAAAACATTTCCGGTATGTTTTCTATGAAAAAGGCAATCAAATAAAGCCGAAACGTTTTTATGTTTTAACTTAGGTAGTATTGTTTTTTTCTTGTGTCAAGAAGTAATAGGTTATTAATCTGCTTTTTATACACTATTATCTAGATCGTACAGATTTACTTGCATCTTTTTTTTTATACTTATCTACTTTATAGATATAATCCAAGTGTTGTGAACTCTACTTTAGTTTTTAGAGAGAGAGAGAGAGAGAGAGATCCCGGACAAAGAGAATTGCAGGCAGGCACAACGGACATATAAAAAGATAGAAGTAGACACAATAGAAAGTTTTGATACAGACACAGATATACAAAGAGAATTCAATTGCACTGAATATATAGAGAGAATAGCAAGATATTGCAAATACGCAGCCATAATGTTGACGCATTATTTCACAATACAATTTTCAGCAGAGAGAAAACTTAAAGAAGGCATTATCCAAACATTTCAGGAAAGGCAAACACAAATACAACTAAATTGAATTCGTCGCATGAAAAGAAATCGAAACAAGACAAAGCACGGTAGAAAAGATATAAAAACCATAGAATGAAAAGAAAACACAATGGGAAGGAACTTGAGCAAGAGTTTCTTGGCGAGCCAGCGGGTTGTCTTTGTGCCATCTCAGATGCCATAGTGTAACTCGACTCCCCTCTATCGATTCTAACGGGGGGAGGTGCGAGAAATGGCCACAAAGGACCCGCCGAAGAATCGATCTCAGCCTTGCTTCACTGGACTTGCACTATCCTCTCTCCCGATTCATCTGTAGATATGTCTCTCACAACTTGGCCATATGAGACGCATGTCGCAGTGGTCACATGACCGATCCTTGCTGTTTTGACTCATGCACTTTTCTGGGTTTGCAATTTTGTTTCTTCAATTTTTTTTAAACTTTGTCGAAATATATGAAACTTTCAAATAATTTAAGGCGTTATATAGCAAAAAAAGAGGAGCAGATAGACTGTTAAAAAGCGTTTGAAACGCTTTACTTGCGACTTCCGACTTCTTTTCAATGATTCATAGGCATATATGTTTTACATTGAGTGGCACAGGTCCGTGGGAACTAATCATTATACCGCTGTTTTAAGTTTCAAATTATTTGTAAAACTTGCATAATCTTTTCTCGGTTAATGTCATCTAGGTTCAAAGAAAAGTTCACCAACTTTAATGTTTGCGTTCACCAAAGCAAGACAAACGTCCCCATTCCCGTTGATCCCCATGCACTTTTGAAATCATTGTTTTTATTCAGGTCCTAATGGCTTTTCGAAGTACGTATATTCTTCTGCGAATGAAACAAGAGAGAAAACCAGCAATAGTCTATGCTATTAAATCATGCCTGAGCGATAATATGTCTAGAAAACCCACTCTAAGGTCTACTTTAAGACAATTTCTGTTTGCCTACCACCAGCATTAGTAAAATTTAAACAAAGACAAAACAGGGACTTTAATTTTCGTGACCTTGCTCACCTACCTCAAGAATTCAAAATGCATCATTCTGCTTCAGCATTTTATGAGGATATGATGTTAGTTCTATCATTTTTTTTACTTCCTATGATTTTCCTTTTTTCATCGCGCAGAAAGTAGAGCGTTTCTCTCAACCGTCCTTAAATAGCAATATATCTTGAATCACATTTTACAAAATTATCGTTATCATTTTTTCAAATATACTATATTAATCCCTTTCGGGAAATTCGTATTCGTTACTCAGCGTAACTGTGTCGCCACAGAGCAACGCCACTGATGCCCCAGCAGACTATTGAAGCCTGTAGCTGGGTACCCATTTTACAGGTGGGTGGACTGGGGAAAGTTAGGGTAAATTGCTTTCCCAAGGCAATTGCAACATGGCATGGTCAGGAATCGAACCCGCGACCTCCTGATCTCAAGTCCGACGCGCTAACCACGCCGCCACGCTGCCCTTAAATTACACCCTTTTCAACTTTCTATACTGAAATGGTCTGTGGTTACATTTACCTCGCAAATAAAGAGGTGAATCGAGGAGTTTCAGTGCAAAAAAAAACAACAAAAAAAACAACCGATAAACTTATTCTTGTAAAGACATCATTGGTTATGCACGAACTTACCTTCTATGTTGTGAAAAATTAAACAAATGGTAAGAACTTCACCTACACAATAAAGAATTCTGAAAGGAACAAAAGTATCAAACAAGACTTATCTCACTGAGATTGGAGTTGAGAACCCGTGGAAACAAAATAAATCAGATCACTATGAATTCTGAAATGACTGGGAGATAGTAGACAAGACTTCTTCTACTCACTGAGATTGGGGTTGAAAGTCCGTGGAAACAAATAAATCAAACGGCCAGAGCCTGCGCCGCTGCTGCCAAAACTAGCAACATCAATTAACAGTACCCTGCTCTTACTGTATCAGATTGGGCAATCCAATTGACATTGGCGTTACCAAAAAAGAAAAGGATATTGACACTGCGCTGCCTGGATGCTATCAACACTGGCACTCGACCAGGGCACCAGGGGCTTTCATAGCCCGACACCGCCACCGCACTAGTACCTCTCTCGGCATGACGTATCAATCCATTAGCGCTGATAACAATCGTTCCTATCAAGTACCCGTCTAGTGGAGAAAAATCTCGGTAGCTACACCCAGCCAGTAATAATCTTTGTTTACTTGTGCCAGGAGCTATGAGCAAGAATCTGATCCAACTAACTGCGCTCTCTTGACAATCGATAACCTGATATTGGAAAACAAATGTACCCCCTAAAAAGCGGCGCTTTTTATTTGCTACAGATTTAATAAAAGTGCACCCTAAGGCAAAAACAAAACACATTGATTTGGTGATTAAGGGCAAGTAAAGCGTGTGGAAGATACGCGGATGTGTGACTGGAAGATGAAAAGTAGGTCTATTAGTCTTAAATTAGATAGGGAAAATCAGTGCAGAAAACAGAAATGAATACCAAAGTAGGGAAGTTAGACAAATTGAATAATAAATTGCAACGAGGCGGGTCCAACAGAAATGATAGGGTAGACTACCTACAGAAATAATAATAGAGTTGCTGCCACAGAGACGGTCGATATAAAACAGCAAGCAGAACCGGAACTGAATAAAATATACATTAGTTGATAGAAATGTGGGATAGACCTAGAAAAAGTAGGGCATATAGGGGATGATTGGGGTGAAGTAAGATAAAGTTAGATCGCTGGCAGAGGGGGAAAAACGAAATAGATGGGATAACGACCGCCGAAAGATCGATACAGTGTGATGGAGAAAGACAAGGCAATAAGATTGGTACAAAAGGAACCAAAAGTTGATTGGAAGCAACCTAATGGATCGATAGAGGAGGCTCAAGAAATATAAACAAACAAAAAATCAAGGGTGTCAGGACAACACTTGACAATCGCCATTTCACCTTGTAATTTTTTATCCGTTGATTCAATCTAAAAAGCCACTTATTTCCTATTTTGAAACTTTTCTTTGTCAAAAAGAAGGTAAGACAAAATGTAAAAAAAAATATTATTTTACTTTTTCGATAGAGAAGTTAGATAGGGAGGTAGATTGGGGATACTTTGCAAAACTTCGAAAATGATTTATCTCATTTTGTCCTGAAAGCAATCAATCTGTTTCTATTTAGTCAGAAAAGCTAAAAGCTATGCCGTAAAAGAATAAAAAAAGAAAAAGTTAGAGACAACCATTACAGTTTAAGCCTGGGCACAATTGCTTTTCGAAATCCAAAAACATGTGGGTAGATTTAAATGTTTACACGCTTCTTTTCAAACTCAGGGCCATAAAATTGGAATCCGCAATCCATTCACTCGTCCTATAGACCCACTAATGTGACGTAATTTATGTGTGGCTGCTATCAGTTGAACAAGACACCTGATATGTAGGTACAAGCGGACGAAGCAATGAAAAGCTTATCTCTTACTTTGCAGTCAAGAGCCAACGATCCAGTTTGTTTACCCTGCTTGTATTTGATCTATCATGTTGATCAGCTAATTCAAATTTCAAGGTTGTCTTTCGGTTACTCTGCACTCTGTGAGGTAGGATTATGCTCATCTCTCTCTCTCTCTCTCTCTCTCTCTCTCTCTCTCTCTCCCCATCTCTCTCTCTAAAAGGTACTGAAAACACAGACTTATAAACCATCGCCTTTCATTTTTTCAAGTTTTTTTTTGTTTACGGAGTGTCTAGATTCAAAAACATCTAAATTTAAAACACTTTTGTTTCTTGATTTAGTCGAATTCAAAAAGGTTTTATTTTTTTAGTTGGTTAAACTTTGAAACGGAAAAATTGCACTGAAAATGAAAATAAATCTCTTTGACTTCATTCTTTATTATTTTCACCCGCATTTCTGATTTTTGTAGGTAGAAAACAAAATGAAAACATGTTCCTTTTTTAAACCCATCCCCTTAAAAACTTACGCGTTTCCTTTCCAGTTTCGATGAAAAAATTTTACCATTCACTACCTAGCTGAACTCCACGCCTTCCTATAATCCTATACATAGGGTATTCGAAGCTCTCACTCTCCATTTTCCCAACACAAATTAAGTTACCGCTCATAGCAAGCTCTGTATGCCTTATCTTTTTTGTTAACTGCATATCGTCACCGCTAACTTTTTCGAATTTATTACCTACGTCTCTCGCCAATTAACTGCGGCGTTGCAACACATTCTGACAGATCGGATTACGGTTTGGTAGTAAATGGACGCTCTCGACAATAAGCAAGCGTTAATTTCAATACCACTCGTGGCGCGCAGCAAAGCTTAGTGAAGAGCCCAGTTTATTTGTGTTCTGTTTAACCGAACGTCTTGATCTAGCTCTCGACTAATACCATTACGTGGCAAGCAAGTAAGAAAGCTGCTTTAACACTTGGCACCACAGAAATGCAAGCTAAGGACACGGTTCCTTTCACCACACCACTCTAAGTAAATTCCTTCATCTGTTCGTGTAACAAACACACCGCAGAGAGTTATTCAGTTGGTTACTTTATCTATCATAAACGTCTGTGTTCATAGGTGCGGTCCAACAATTGACATAACTATTTTTCAGATTGTATCGGTCTCGCACATGGACGTAGACCTACTGGGCCCTATATAATTTGAGTGGCAGTCATTTATTATTGCTCTTTATCTCAAATAATCTGCTAGGGAAAGCCGTACTCCTCACTTCTAATAAAAATTGTCCGTTTTTTATGTCGTTACAATGAAGACAAAGCCTGGGCCAACGCCGGACCAGACTTTAGGCGACCCCTCTAGAAACAGTGAAGGGGACATCAGCCAGATAATAATATACTGACCGCCAAATGAAACGCAACATCGAATCTTCAATATATATCACTGAAACCTGCAAAGGATTAAATGAGGCATGCGATACATCATTTTATAGGTTATTTATTGCTTTTTTAACTTAAAAGAACGCTACATTCATCGGTGGCCTCTGAGAACGAAGAAATTAGATTAAAACAAAAGACCCTCGATAAAGTAGATTTTATGAAAACATGATACCATTGGTAAAATTCCACAATGCAAATTATACAGCAATTTTGACCACATTTTTACATACCTGTTTGGTAGATAAATCTTTAAAATTAAATTACAAATCAAGACAGGCTCCGGCTAATATTGTGTGTGCCCTCCCCCTTGGGCTTCCACTACAGCAGCACATCGACGTCACATCGAAGGTACTAGAGTCTGTAAATATGTCTTGGTATAGCATTCCAGTGCCTTCGTAAGGAATGTTCAAGATCATCGGCGTTTTGAGGTCGATGGTCTTGACAGTCCAGTCTCCTCTGCAAGTAATCCCACAAATGTTCGATTGGATTAAGATCCGAAGAAAGTGCTGGCCATGCAAGAACTTGGATGTTGCTTTGCTCAAGAAACTGTTGAGTGTATCTGGCTGTGTGAGCTCTTGCGTTGTCTTGTTGAAAAACAATATTTCTATGCATGGCGGTGTAAGGCACCACGTGAGCCTGAAGCACACCTTGCACGTATGTTTGCGCATTTATCGCCCTTCTATTGTGGAAAAAAACTGGCCCAATCCTATCATTGTAAGAGATAGCACCCCACATCATCAAAGATGCTCCACCCCACCTGCCGTGTTCCCTAACGCAATCTGCTTGGTATCTTTCACCGCTTCTTCTCCATATACGTACATGGCCATCAGCATGGTCAATGCAGAATCGAAATTCGCCACTGAATACGACACTTCGCCATTGGATGCGATCTCACGCGGCATGTTCCGGAGCCCACAGCGTACGTTGGTGTCGGTGAATCTGTGTCAGGATGGGGCCGATTTATGGGCGACGAGCACGTATGCCAGAGGTAGATAAACGTCTTCTTACTGTGTTTGCACTTATACGTTGATTATTTCTTCCTCTTGTCTGACGTGATGAAGCTGAAGCTGAAAGAAATCTGTTGTTGATACCATTTCTGACAAGGTTTCTGTCTTGTCACTGCGTAGTGCACCTAGGCCTCCCAGAACGGGGCCGATCACTCACCGTATTCGTCTCATGTACACGTTGTCTGAGTCTGAAAATCGTCGTCCTGTTTACATTCATACGGATGGAAACTTCACTGATAGGAAGACCTGCTTGGAGCAGTCCCAAAGCACGATGACGACCAATTTCAGGTAAGCGTGGCAATTGGTAAAAATTAAATCGTTTAATTCTAAAAATGGCGAATAATTATTGGGCACCTTGTAAGGTACCTTTGTGTGTAATTTTGAGAATCTCGACCACGTGGTTTTTCTACACGCACGAATTTTACATTTTTTACAGGGTATTCGAAAATCGCTAACCTTGACTGGCAAACTACGCACGGGACTCGGGAGTGTGCTTGAACTCATTTTCACATGTGTTGCTACTCACAACACACAAAAAATCAACTCACCAACCTTTCTTTCAAGCGTGCATGAGCCCGAAAATAAGGAATGTCATGTTGCGTTTCTTTTGGCGCTCAGTATAATTTGAGTAGCAGTCATTTATTATTGCTCTTTATCTCAAATAATCTGCTAGGAAAAGCCGTACTCCTCACGTCTAATAAAAATTGTCCGTTTTTTATGTCGTTACAATGAAGACAAAGCCTGGACCAACGCCGGACCAGACTTTAGGCGGTCCCTCTAGAAACAGTGAAGGGGACAGCAGCCAGATAATAATAGTTAAATAAGAAAAAAAATCGACATCGTCCTGCATTATTCACGCAATATCGAGCCACATTACCGCAATCGTATCTTAGAGTTCACAGAGGACAAGTTGGTCGTCTTAAGAGTAACTAACGACCAGATTCCGAAAAAACACACGTTAAGGATGTTATAGGGTTCATCAAAATATGCACGAGGCTAACCATTCAGGCTAGCTACATTTTGTGTAAAAACAGAACAACTAATTTAACCAACAGGTTAAATATTTTAAGCATCGGACAAGAAACATAGGTAGATGAAAGACTTTCTGGCCTCTATAGTTTTCAATGAATTTAGAGCATATCTTTTTTATTGATCAGACCTAGCAGTTTCATGAAAAGATTCCTATTTGTATCAAATGAATGAAACTGATTTGCCATCTGAAACAATTTTCCACATTAAAGGAATCGAAAACAGTAAAAAAAAAAAAACTGGTGAGAATTAAGTTGTGCATAATCTTAACCTTTGTTACTTTTTCAATGCACTCCTTATACGATTTTTGTAACTTTCTTAACATTTGTATTTTAAGATTTTGAACGTTCTTTTTTAAAATTCGAAAGGACATCTTGATGATAAATTTTCTGAAACTGCATCCAACTGGAACCACTTAACGTTTATATTACTGTTAACTTGTTCTCGCACATTTAAAATGTTTCCTATAGTTATTGGTATCATTATTATTATTTTTAATATTATCATTCGTTTCTTTATTATTATTACTATTATTATTATTGTTATTACTTTTATTATTGTAACCGTTTATTTTGTTCTTTATTATTCAATTTGTTATTAGTAATCATTTAAAATAAAGACAATAAGTTTACTGGTCGTCCTTAACTCAGATAGATACTTTCGCTGTGCCGTAAGTAAGTTTAAATTATCCAGGTTAAGTTTGTACACAGTTCTTTCAAATATTCATAAAACACCAGTTTTGTAAGGCAATTATACCGCTTCAACATCAGTAATGACTTTGTAAGATGTGGCACACGTAGCAGCAACTTACTGAAAAAAGTACAGCAGTTGCACATTGAAGCAAAGCCTTGAGCTAAGGACTGCGATTGCATAGCCTAGAGGTCGACCTCTAAGCATTAGACCCACGTTGCAATAACTAGCCTTATCGCAGGATCAATAGCAGAGCACTTAAATTATGAAGAGCAAACCTGAGTAATAACTGCAGCCTTTGTGGGCTTTACACACAATAAACAGCACTTTTAAGGTACAGATAACGAAAATTTGGCCAAGACAAACTTAAGTTATAACAGAGTAGCTAGCAATACGTCTACTGTTCTCAAACCAATTACTGATTCGACAATTGGCAATCTTTAGATGCCTCTACAATGGAAAGTTTTGATCAATGTGTCATGAAATACATCTACAGAGATAATGGTGGGTTTTAAATACCAGGCATGGCATATCATCATTTGAGAGGAAAAGCAAGCAAAGTAGATGGCAGCTTAATAATAATAAATATAATAACAATAATAATAATAGTAATAATAATAATAATAATAATAAT
>BMAT01007483.1:74374-89413 GCA_019649035.1 Elysia marginata | reverse complement strand
TGGAATTGGGCTTGTAAAAATACCCTTCAATCAATCAATCAATCCTCCTCCTCCTCCTCTTCTTCTTCTTCTTCTTATTGTTCTTCTTCTTGTTCTTCTTCTTGTTCTTGTTCTTCTTCTTCTTAATACCTGTCTCGCTGTTGCATTCTCTTTTTTTGTTATTTTTGATTGTTCTACAAATCGTAGTTCAATGCATGTCCTCACCATGTTATTTTCAAACTAATATAAAAAATGCCGCAGCCTGAGACATGCCGCTATAAGACTTGGGAGTTAGAGCAGCCACAAAACCCCTTTGCTGGTAAAAAGGCCCTAGGCAATGTTATTGATGACTTTCAAAGATTAAGTAGAAGAGAGGGATCAAAAGTAGCTTGAAACGCAAAGATGAGAGGACGTGGTTGTTTCAAGAGGGTTTATATTGCTATTTGTATCACACCTTAGACAACACCATGGGGAAACACCTAGGCCAGTATTGCTTCCTCCGAGACACAAACACAGACACACACAAACAAAAATATAATTATAAGTCCTTTCATATTTGACTTAATTAGACTAGAAAGTTTTTTTTTCATACGCCACTGCACTATTATGTTATCTATGTATGTGTTGGCTATTCTATTCTATTGTTTTTGTGCTTGCATCTTTGAACCATAAAATGTGCCAATATTGGGCAATAAAGTTCATCTTATCTTATCTATCTGACGCAAAAATCTCTATTTCTTTCGTTGTTGTATTTCCAACTCCAGTGAGTTATCTCCCAGATATCCTATCGGTACAACTGTCCGTTTCCGGTTTTCAAACGTCTAGACAATCGAGTTTTAGGAGTCTAATGAACTGACATCACAAACTATGTACTTTTTTAAATTGACTTGATTTTCGTTAAAGGAAATAGCATGCCGTTCTTATCTACATTTTGACACTGCAGGCTTGTCAAGTTTCTGTACTAAACTCTTTTCATTGATATGAATCAGTCGTATCGCAGATCAAGTTTTTTGTTAGTTTGCAGGACAATGTTTTTGGGATCGGTGTACTTTGCAGTTGCATATCGCTAAATGTGACACTTGCCGATCATAACTGCTTCGGTTGATAGTTAATTGATGATGGTGTGCCTGCATTATTATAATATATGATATATTTATGATACATAATTTCCTTTAATCGTTTTGAAGACTTATGTATGGTACAACATTCTTATGCTTCAACTATCTCACAGAGAATTTATCGTTGCATGGTACATATTGTTCATATTACGAAGAACAATAGGTTAGTTTGGTATCTTTCGAACCACGATCATTATCGAATTAGCTAAGTTATGTATATAAATACCATTCATGAAATTTAAGTACCCGGTACATCGAAATCAGTTTGATTAATACATGTAATGGTCATTATTTATTTGTGACACAAATGTATATATCAGGGTGCCTAATCTTACTTTTATATTTTCAGCAATCAGATAATTACGTAATAGGCTTGATTCACCTCTTCTAAATTAAACACACCCTATGATATCTACAGATCATAGAATATATTTCTAAAAAGTCTAAGCCTGACTCGTGCTTAGTTCATTACTTTAAAAACTATGTTAGCTCGTCATAAAAATTATACTTAAAAATCTTAGAAACTATAGCTAAAAGAAATAAATTGACGTTTCCATTGTAGCTATGAATAAGCCAGATATCCTGTCAGCTAAAATGACTTGACGACTTAATCTCACTTTAGATAGGAAATTGAACATTCTTTGTGCCTCTGATTTGTTTCCGCATCTTTCAACATTTCTGGAAATAGAATCGCCTGTAGGGGAAATCGATTTTTTTTTTACTCCAAGGCTCTGTTAAATACATGTTTAAGAGCATTAAACAGAACATGTTCACTGCTCGTAAACACTTGTTGTCAAGGATATCCTATTTTTTATTTACTGCTCATGGCCTTGTTGGGTGATACAGGTAGAGAAGAGTGCAAATATGGATCGCGGATGTTCTCCACTAATATCTATCTCTCTTACATTTGCCCAAGGCTAAGTCTAATTAATGTTAGTGTACGTGCTCACATCTAACTTAGGGTAAACGAGTGATACGAGAAAAAAACTCTTCACAAAACACAGTACCGGTAACTCTTTTATCTTATAAAACCAGAAAATACTAACACACGCGTGATTGTTAAGTTTACGACTCAACGCGTTAGAAAAAGCATGAAATAAATTTAAGATTGCCAACATTACAGAAGACATTGGCAATCGCGTATAAAAGGAGAAAACGAATAACTATACGGGTTGCTTTTCAAAACAATATTTCTTCCGTGTCTAGTGCATAGAAGTATTTCCAGTATTAGGGTGTGTTCACAAACGAAACCAATAATTTAGAATAATTTCTTATACGTATATAATTCCTCTCTTTAAAATTGGAGAACAAGTCATTATGACAGCTGTAGGAGAGGAGGCTAAAACTCATTAGGCCTACTTTTAAAAGGACGTGCTTTGTTACATAAACGCCAAGAAGAGCTCCAAACAAATCTTAATTACCTTTGGTATTGTCTCCCCCCTCTTTCTTGTTTCGCTTCAATAGCTAACTTTTCTCCATGAAGGACACCTCAATTTCCCTGTATTCCCACCCCTTATGAAAAATTATTGAGGCTAGCACTAGGCGAAAACGATGTCCCTAGAGGTTTTAATACCATTGAGCAAATTGTTATGAGCTCGATGGAATACAGACCCTTTATGATCGTCAGTATGTTGAGAAATGTGCAATTACAAAGTTATAGTCTGCAGAAAAGGTACATTTCTTTAAAAAATTTAAAAAAAATGTGAAATTGAACGCTGTCAAGATGACAAGCAGTTACATAACATTAATAATTTGAAAATGAGGCCAAGCGTTTCTAATGGTGACGTGCAGCTTGAGAGCATAAACATTGTTTTGTTTTCTTTGTACACACAGCCTCTCGGTAACCTCATTAAGAAATTTAATTTTTCTTTTCATAAGTATGCTGATGACACCCAGATTTATACTTCACTAGACGTGACTCAAATAAGTTCATCCCTTGAATCTCTTGATGAGTGTGTGAAAGCAATTTTCTCATGGATGGCAGCCAATGCTTTAAAATTAAATGAGGATAAAACTGAATTGATGATTGTTGGAACTCCATCAAAACTGAATTCTATTGATGTGTCAAAATTTAAACTGTGTGGCAATGAAATTTCTTTCTCTACCTGTGTAAAAAACCTTGGAGTAATGATAGACAATAGTTTTACCATGAATGATCAAATTTCAAAGATTAGACGCTCTTGTTACCTAGAACTTCGAAAAATTGCCGACATTAGACCTTATCTTTCTGTTGAAGCAACAAATAAACTTGTCTGTGCTTTTGTAACTTCAAAATTAGATTATTGCAATTCTTTAATGACTGGGATCTCTGAATCTAAAATTGCTAAATTACAGTAAGTTCAGAACAACGCTGCAAAATTGGTATATAGGAAGAAGAGAAGTGATCATGCTACACCTTTATTGAAAGAGTTGCATTGGCTACCAGTTAAACAGCGCATCGAGTATAAAGCAGCATCTATTGTATTTCAATGTTTAAATCTTCCAAATTATCCAACCTATTTGAGTACTATGTTTACACCTTACACTCCTACAAGGACTTTAAGATCAGAAAAGAAGAATTTGTTAGCCAAACCTAGAACAAAATTGAAAACCTACGGGGACAGAGCTTTTACTTTCCAGGGCCCAGACGTTTGGAACCGTCTACCCTTATCAGTCCAACAGTCCGAATCATTATCAAGATTTAAATCAGTTCTGAAGACATACTTATTTAAAAACTGAACCGTTATAAGAAATTTATTAGGAACCCTAAATTTACAATTTTTCTTGTCCATGTTTTCTTGTATTTGATATATCTATCTTTGTTTTTTAAATTGATTTTTTTCTTCAATTTCCCATTGTCTACGTTATCCATGTTTTTGAAAACTTGTATGAAAGAAACTGTGTAGCTTTTATTTTGTCAAGCGCTTTGAGACTTTAAATTATTGTAAAAAGCGCTATATAAATTTAGATATTATTATTATTATTATTGAGCTGGGTATTCTCGTGTTTACTGGCGTTGGTACTACTCAAGGGTAATAAGATAATTGGTCAGAACAGGATATTTGTGGAAAAAAAAACAACATTGTTTTATAGAGGGTGTCACACTACAGTACAAAAAATATTTTAGAAAACATTATAAAAGATTGATGTTCTTCTGTTTAGATGCAGAAAAGACTGAAAAAAAAAAATTCAAAAAAGATTTTTGAATATGCGGATGCTGGATAGACAGACTAGATTTACGTGTCAGAAATACAAGGAATAGGACGTAGAAGTAAAGAGGAGAAGAGTCTGGTTTTTTTCCTTTGCTAAAACTAAGCTCTCGACACACGTCGTTCAGAAGAATTTATTGCATTCATCTAATATTTATGTTTCCGTTGGGAAGTCGATAACACGGAGCTTTTCAAGCTAACAGGTAACCGAGATTGTTTTATCCTGACAATATAGACAGCAACAACAAGAAAATACAATATCCTAGCAACGCATGACCTGACACTTTGCCGCGTGGTTTTTTTTGTTACAAAGAAACAATTATCAGATGTAGGCATTCAGGAGAGAAAGACAGCATGCACATAAACAAAGCTGTGATGCCAGCAAGATCTACCTACGATTGAACAAAGGAACAAGGCAATTGGTTCGGTTTAAGCGTAAAAGTACCTGAGAAATGTACTAAAGCGTCAATAATAAAAGTTTCACATTTGAGGCTGATTATTAACAAGTAACCCGAATCTTTCAATTGGTTCAAGTTATGTACCCGTTCATCAGTAATCAGAAAAAAAACTTCTACGACGAACACTCAATTGTCTTATCATTGCCACTAATTATTAATCTTATTACCAAAATAGTTCGATAACGGACTAATCGATAAATTGTAGTCAACTTTCTACGTCATGCCCCATCCTATTATATGACGCTGATTTCAATCTCTTATTCCTCTCAGTGAAGGACACCTCCATTTCTCTACATCCCCTTCTTTCATAGCAAAATTTTTGTGTCCTGACACTAGGCACAAAACGATGCCTCAGGATGCTCTTACACTATTGAGCGAATTATTATGGGCTTAACGTGGAATACAGATCTTTTATGATTAGTTTATTGAACATTGTTTTAAAATTTGAAATTATAACTTGAAAAAAATTTTAAAGGAAATTTCTAAATAATGAATTGAATGGTGTCAAAATAGTGGCCATATCAATGATAGAAGTGAATGAAAAATGTAGCATTCGGCACGAGTAACAAAATGTTTCTAACACAGGCGTGCAGCTAAGGAAGATAAACGTTGGCTGAACCTGGGGTATATTCTCACGTTCATCGGCGTTTATATTACTCACGTCATAGGTAAAAATTATATGGAAGATCATGAACAGTACATTCTTGAAAAAAGCAAGAAAATGCAGAATCCATAAAGATGTTGCTGTCATGAGAAAGACAAAACATGAAAGAGGACATCATAACATGATATTACGGGAGTTTTTTTATTGGTTTGTCTGGTTGCTACAAACGGTGAAAACGTTTTTCAAAAAAATTTTTGAATACGCGGATACTGACTAGACAGACTAGGTTTTCGTGTTAGAAATACACGGTATGGTAGGCAAAAGGAAAAAGAAGGAGAGTCTGATTTTTTTCTTTTAGTAAAACTAAGATTTAGAAAAAAAAAAGCGGTCCAGGAGAATTTATTACATTCATCGAATATTTATGTTTCCGCTGGGAGTTGAAGAGACTGGGCTGTTGAAGCTAGCAGGTAACCGAGATTGTTTTATCACGACAATATAGACATCAACCGCGGTAAAACAAACAAAATGCCTCAACAGTGCAGGCTATGAGATTCGGAAACATATCTCTTTACTAAGAAACCAAATCCGATATAGGCAATTAGGAGAGAAAGACAGCATGTAGAAAAACAAAACTATGACCGCAACAAGAACTACGTCAGTTTGGAAAAAAAAACAGGAATTTTATTCGCTCTAAGAGGTGTAAAGCTATCATAGCAGTAACAGCGTCCTGTCTGAAACAGCAGTCTTGTACAGCAGTATGTTCAATTGGTGCTTCCTATTTTCTAGTAGGCTGAATTCTTTCAATGGGGTAACTTAGTTCAAATTATATACCTGTGCAACAATAACAACAACAAAAACAAAACAAAAAAACACGCTACGGCAAAAATGTGGTTGTCTGATAACTGCTATAAAAGATTAGCTTATCATCAATGATCAAAAGAGTTCGATAACTCACTAATCGATAAATTGTAGTCAGTTCTGTATGTCACTCCCCATCCATTTCCTTTTATCTGAGTCTGCTTTCTATTGCTTATTCCTCCCTATAAATGATACCTCGATTTACTTATATTCCCATCCTTTATGGAAAAATTATTGTTTCCTGATACTAGACAAAAAAAAAACTATGCTCGTGGACGCTTTTATATTATCGAGCGAATTGTTATGGACTGAACGTGGAATGCAGAGCTTTTATGATCAGTATGTTGAGTAATGTGAAAGTCAGAAGTTATAATCTCGAAATTTTTTATTAGAAGTTTTTGACAGTATGAAATCTAAAGGTATGAAGAAAGAGCACGTACAAATGATGAAAGTGATTGAAAAAATGCATCATTGAGCTTGAGGAGCAAAGTGATTCTAATACTAGCGTGCAGCTTAAGAGGATAAATATTGGCTGCACTCGGTGAACATTGTCGCGTTTGCCAGCGTTTTAATACTTACGGTAAGTGTAATAAGTTGGAGGGTCATGAACATTGCAAAAAAACAAGAAAAATTAGCGCTGAATTATTTTATAGAGGGTGTCAATAGAGGAAAAAAAAACCTTGACGCGTGAAAAAAATATATTCCGAAAAAGATTTTATTTAATGCAGAAACTGGAAAGGAAACTAAATTTACGGTTCGGAAATGGTAGGCAAACGCAAAGAGAAAAAGCGTCTGTTTGCTTTCTTTGGCTAAAACTAAGATTTAGTAAAACGCTGTTGAGGAAACTTTATTGCATTCATTCATCAAATATTTCTGTTTCTTCTAGAAGTCGATAACTCGAGGCTGGTACAGGTAGCACGTAACCAAGATGGTTTTTGTCATGACAATACAGACAGCGATATCGACAACACAATAGAATATCCTTACAGTGCATGATCTCCTTGAGACTCCGCTGGATTCTTTTAATCATTTACTTTTGTTCGAACTATAGATGCCGCAATATTCATTTTGAAAAAATGGCTACTGTTCCAAAAGAAAAAAGGTGAACTTATAATTGTCTAATAATTGCTACAAACGGTAAGCTTTTTACCGAAGGTGTTCGATTGTTTATTGACAAATTATAATCATCTTGTCAAGTTCTGTACTTTTGCTTTTTCTAGCATTAGGACAAACCGTAATGTGTCATTTATAGCTGTTAGTAGGTAATTTCGACGGCTTACTCAAAAGGGATTTTCTATAATTATATTAAACTCACGCAAGCAAAAAAAACTAATTTTTATTATCTTATCTATAGTTTCCTCTTTCGATATTTATCATTTATGTAAATCGATAATCATTTCGACAAAAAAATATACAACTTTTTTCCTTGCTGGCGAGATAACTGTCTAAATCTAATTAATTCATAAAAGTTTAAACTTGAAAGTTATATAAATCCAACTGCTTCACAGTAATGACTAGTTAAAGCTAGCGTTCACATTATATCATGAACAAAAACAAAAACCAACCTCTCGGACCTAAATAAATAGAGTGGACAAATCTTTATAATACTCTTATCAAATAAAGCTTTAGAAAACTTAAAAATAGAAATTATCGCGGGCAACAACGAGGGAAACAGTTTTAGACGAACTGAAATTGATCGCGTGCAAGTTATATTAGGTTTTCCACAACATAGATAGGCCAGCTTCAACTATTATTCTATTCGATTCATTTCCCATTATCAACCACCGGCGAAATTGGACATTCAATTGATAACTTACTAGAAAAAATGTACACTTCTCATGAAAATTTTTTATGGTGAATAACTGCTCTTATTTGATGTTGAAAGTTAAGCTGTTGAGTTAATTTTTATTTTTTCTCCTGATCGTTTTACGTAATTCTCCATTATGTACATTTCTTTAAAAGTGTTTCATTTGAGGGAAGTGTAAAGAGCTTTAAATAGTTTAATAAGGGTGAAGACTTCGTAAAAATTTAAATAAGAGTCAAATGTTCTAAGATGTAAGATGTAACGCCGTTACCGCCGAGACTAAAAAATTCCACCCGAGCCAGTTCTTTTGTTAGCCGAGGATATAATGGTTCTATCTTAGAGTCATTTCTCGAAAATGGGGCACCAGGTCTGATTACTGCTAGCCATAAAAATTGAGTGCCACGTAAAGTATTTCATTCCGTTAGTTGGAATGGTACATCTATATACAGTAACATTTTTTTCCTAAGGCTATTAAATTGATTTTCTTGAGTGGTATTTTAGACAGGTGCATGTGCCTTGGTTTTTAGGCATTTATCCAATTTTCTCGCCTTCTTGATCAGGAATTAATGTTCCCAATATGTTCTGTGGTGTACACGCCAAGAGTGGCAGCTAACAACATCAAACGGCGAGGCTTACCTACTTTGTGGACGCCGAGTGTACTAGGTATTAATATTAAACAGATTTAGCCTGTTGCTTTTGCTTCAAGCGAAAAATTACATCGGGGAACAGGCTCTAATTAGTTGGAATTATTATTTTAGATGTAAATTGTTGCCTTCGAAATTTTAAAAAGTAACATTGTTGAGATTTTTATACATCTAGAGATTCATAATCTCTTCTACTAGAAAATCTCGTATATTTACAGCCGTAATCTAGTCTATATTTAGTTATGATATCTACTCATTAGTGCGGTCGCTCGAGGCAAACTACAATCTTGGGAACCTAAGGCTAGTTTCATAGACATAGCCAAGGCAAGAATAGATTTCTATCAAAAGCTGACTGAGGAAAAAATGGTTGATCGCTACAAGCATAGCAGTGTCATTACAAGTGGTCGGCATGTGATTTGTCTTATAAATCCGAATGCTCTTATTTAAACTTCATTGTATTGAGCTATGACAATCTTTGTTATGTTTTATTTTCGTTTTGTTTTCTAATGCGTGTGTTATTACGATTTGCACAAAACCATTCAGTGGGAATTTTTATTTGAAGAAAGTACAAACCAGTAATAGAAAAAAACCCGATAATTTAAAAAGACTAGTCTCGAAAATAGGCACTTTTATGGAATCGTCAATAAATAATGGTTGCCCTTTAAAGCACCAACTCTAGGACGTCAATTTAAAAAGAAAACAATTTTAGAGATTTAATTTAGAGCTGTGAGAAAACATTGCGCAAGGTGTCTGAGATAATAGACTGACCAGTCATGATTGTTCACAGAAGCGGGGGTGGATCTATTATGAAACCCATCCTACTAGGCCTACACCCGTCGCCTCAATCCTCAATGGCTATAGACACACTAAGGAAAACACTGCAAAAATTCGGAAACCTCCTACTCAAAGGGTTTTTTCTAGCATGAAGGTTTCTCTCGTTTATAAACAGCGCGTAGCAATTCCAACATGATAATAGAAAATTATAGATGATAACAGGATAAAGTTTATAAAAACTGGCGAAATTTAAAAATCAAATTCAGACTCGATTCATTTATATTATATCAATACTAAAAAAATGATATGCCAGTTTTGTTAAAACAAAGCATTTTGTAAGCTCTGTATAACCTGTTTGCATGATGCTAGTAGACAGATTATGGAGTAAATTTGTGACAACATCCTGAAAATGGACCCTGAAAGACAGTTTATGATATACATGAAGACATTCGCCTGTCTAAGAAGAATACGTATTGCGTAGGTATCATTTAAAAAAAAAAGTTGAAATATCGTTACAAATAGAATTAGAGGCTGAGAAAATAGAAAGCCTCGAAGGAGATAATGGAGAGAGGGTTATAATGGAGAAAAGGAGGAAATATGAGGGCAAAGAACTTTGTATAAGAGATCAATTTGGGGGCGGGGTGGGGGGAGCCGGTATAGCAATGGAACGGAAAATAACCAGTGCATAGATAATGCCACTAGAAAATGCTGGGGAATTGAATGCTTTTGTTGTATTAATCTTTCAAGTCGTGTGTTTACCGTCTCTGAGAAAACTTAACTACTCCAGGCTCATCTAAATCGAAGAAAAGCTGTAGAGTATATTAAAACAAAGTTTATTATTTTACAGTAATCCTCATAAGTTCTATTTAAAAAAATAGGAAAGATCGTGAGCGTGCGTGTCTGTTTGCCTGAGAGGTGTGTTGTTTTTATTTATTTAATTTTTGCCCGTCGGGTGAGTATTTGTTAGTTCGTTTTACCTGCTAAAAAGAAACTTTTAAACTTAAAACTTTTCTGTTCCCATAAAGAAGTATTATATATATTTTACAATAATTTTGTGGCTTCAGACTTTATTAAATTGTTGGCTTTCTTGTGACTACATAATTTTTCCTCCACTGGTCTGCACTTTCGACTTCGTTAAATTTCGTTTTTCGCTTGCAGGCAGCCACCTAGGTTACTGTGTCCTAATTTAAATAGTACTTCATCATTTTTTTTCTAAAAAAAAGTATTTTGTACATTCGATATACTGGTCTGCATAAAGTTTTGAAATAAAATCAATGCATTGTCTGTTTTTTTTGTGTGTGCCCAGCTTTACATTTTTTCCTTGGAAAAGCGGTAGAAGATAATAAAAATCGTTCCGCAAATCAGCATTCAAATCTCCACCCATTTGACAAATAACACCCATGAAGATTCCCCACCAACAGCGACAAAAAGAAGGCTGGCTTCGTATTCAATACGATTGGCGAGGAACAATGAGTGAGGTTCTCATTTATCTTGGCACACGGCACAATAAGGTTGTTCACTGGTTATGTCATTGCTCGCCTCTCAGTCTTTACTTTTGCCGAGTTTCAAGACACCAAAGCACCCACTAACTTGATTAAGTGCACGTTGAGGATTTGGGAGCGAAGAAAAACAATTCTTACCTAAATTGGGGATCAAACACACGACGTTAAAAAAAAAATTAACTCGTCCACCGCCCTATTTTTTTCGCAACATCTCACCCCATTAATTCAAGTTTATTAGAAGTACATGTATTGAAAAGGATGAATGCTAGTAAACTGGCAGATTCTAATTTAAAAATAGTATAGGAAATTACACTATGATTGGATATCAGTATTAAATAAAAAAGTCCTATCTCTCTTGCAGACACCCACGCACGCTCTCCCTTCCTTCTCTCTCTCTCTCTCTCTCTCTCTCTCTCTCTCTCTCTCAATCAATTTTTGTCTCCCGGCCCACCGAGCAATAAACACATACACTCCTCTTTACCTAGGCCTCCGTTATGCAGACCCGACACTCAATCATGAGTAGATGTCACAAATCTTTATACCTTAAAAATTTTGAGAGAGCCCGCCCGTTCAAGGTGAGATCCAATCTGTTCTAATTTTACGAAAAACTTGTTTACTGCGGAGGTTCAGGTTTATCCCATCCCGATCAACAAAACTCCCCTCCCCTCTCCTTTCTCAATCGTGCCCTCCAATGATAGGCAAGTCAAGCTCTGTGAGTCGTGGTTAACATTTGATGTCTTTCCATGGCTTTTGGTTGTAAGTTAAAAACATTGGTTCAACTTCGTTAGCGTTATTACTTCATAAAATATCCCCATGCTATATATTTAGAATTTCTTTATCTAGTGGAAGTTTTTCCGGTACTATTACTACAACTGTAAAAGGCTGTTTTTTGTCAAAGTGTAATAGACGGAGGGACCAACTTGTTTCACCTCTGTCCTTTTTCGCACGTCCGTAAAGAAAAAAAATGAAGAGACAGAAAAGGCGGCAATTTGATCAAATGAAAAAACTTAATACCTAAAACGCTTAGAAAAAACCCCCATAAAAACAAAGGTCCTAAATATATTTTGATCGTTCGTTCGCTTTCATTGAAAAGACAAAAAAAGGAACAAATCATGATTGAACATACCTTTTTAGGATTCCACGATCAAAAGAATAAGTCAATCTGTCGCTCAAATGCTGCAATGATAATGTTAGATTATTTAAATCCCATGTTTGATCTCATAGCGCTAGTAAGAATTAAAGGGGCACTCTTGAAACACGCTATACACAGAGAAGGATTATTTATAGGACAGTCACAATCATTGCGATCACAGTCCATTAGTCCAGGTGAAAGGTAAACGAACTCAAAGAACTCGAAAAACAGACCCATTATTTCTGCTCTTCACATGTTCGAATCGCTGTGGCTCCATTGTACAAGTCCGCTCTTGTGACACTGATTGGCTTGGTCAAAGGGGCGGACGTTCTTAAAAGTCCAATAACACTTCGGCCTTCCCAGGGCAGTGAGACGCTTAATGAAGCTCTCCAAGTTTTTAGTGAGCTGAGACGACGCGGCTAGGGAGAGAGCGCGCTGAGTGTGGGATTGGGAGATAGGTCTAGGTGCGGCAACAAACTGCACGGCTTTTTGGCTGCAATGAGCGCAATGGGCAGGGAGTTTGAGTGAAGTGGAAAGAGAGAGAGAAAGAGAGAGAGAAGCTTTTCTATTCATTTAATAATTGTAAAGAAAGGAGAGAGGGGGATAGATAGATAGATAGAGAGAGAGAGAGAGAGAGAGAGAGAGAGAGAGAAAGAGAGAGAAAGAGAAGCTTTTCTATTCAATTAATAGTAAAGAAAGGAGAGAGAGAGAGAGAAGCTTTTCCATTCTTTTAATAGTAAAGAAAGGAGAGAGAGAGCGCGAAGCTTTTCTATTCACTTAATAGTAAAGAAAGGAGAGATAAAGAGATAGAGAGAGAGAGAGAGAGAGAGAGAGAGAGAGAGAGAAAGCATTTCCATTCACTTAATAATTTCGTAAAGAAAGGACGAGAGATAGATCTATGGTAGTAAGCGACAAGAAGAAAAACTGAGACAGTCGTTCTGTAGAGCAAGACTCAAGACTGGGTGGGAAGGGGCAGTTCAAAAAGATAGAAAAAGAACTTAAAAATCTTTATTAATTCGAAAAAAGATGAACTTCTGTGCTAAACTAAAGCTAGGGATACTTCAAAATGAGGAGAGAGTGGGGGATTAGGATGAAGATGGATAAAACGTGAACGAATCGGGAGAGGTATGATTATGAATAAAATCGGACTTAGAACGAGAAAGCGATATTAATTAGTTCGTAATGGAGGTGAACAATAAATAAAACAAAACAAAAAGAAAACACCACCACCACCACCACCAACAACAACAACAACAAAAAACTACAAACAACCAAACAGAGTAAAAAGTGCAAGAGCGGCAGACACAACAAAAGACAGGCAGGCGGACAGAAAGAAAAGAATAGACTTGTATTCGGCCCTTCAACCAAAATGAATCATCAAGCGCTGACAACAATAAGAATAACACTACTATACACATTGAGTAAAATCAAAGCCAGAAAGGAAAATGTGAAAAAATAGCTTTAAAACAGGGCAGTTTTTAAACCAATCCATCATTAAAAATGACTGCAGCTAGTAAGTAATTCAATCTCCCCCACCCCCCTAACCCCCTGCCAAAAAAAAAATAAAAACAAAAACAAAACAAAACAAAAAAACAACAATAACAGCAAAAAACGATAAAAAGAAGAATTTTATATTTTAATTTTTTTTTACTTTGACTTCTTATACCGTTATTATCAGCCACGCTAAACCTAATTACATCATTTGCGTCATCAGTTTGAAAGACAAGCCTAACATAAATACGAGTTAGCATCTGTTTTTTTGGAGACATCAAGGAAACAACGGAAACAAACTTTTGGAACTACTCTTGTAAAGCTTTGTCTTTTCTCTTCGTTCATTAAATTGTGAGATTTTGGAACTATTTACGAAGTGTTACAAAACTGTCCAAAAAACTCTCCACGTTTTTTCGTTTTCTATTAATGAAAATTTGTGATAATTTAGAACTAATGAACCCGGAAGTTGACATTGGACTGGAAGCACTAGTTTTTGGACAAAGCTGGGATTGTTTGTGCTCCTGTTTCATGTTTTAAACTACCATTAGTTACTCGGTGAAGTGATTTTTTTAAGATTTCGCAATACAAAAATGTAGTTGTGAGGTGAGGGTCGGCGAAAAATAGCGTTATTGAACTCTCGCATGTGACGTTAAATTTGTTCAGGTTCGCAGTTAAAGACTGACAAAGTTTCGTTAGCAGCATAGATTTTCAACTAATTTTTTTAAAAACTTTAATCATCTACCCCCAATAGACCAGCACCCCTCCCCGCTTCCCACTCGATATACAACCACTCTAAGATATAAAGAACTAATATATATGGCGCGCAATATACTCCTGTATAGCAAGCATTGGAAACTTTTGAAAATGAAAGACAAAATATATGGCTTTAATATAAATTTTCAACGAGGTAGCACGATTTAATTTGGAAAATCCATGTATGAAGAACATACAGCACGCAAAGATTTATGTCTTGCGATCAGTGCAACAGAATCTGAGGGCGGGAACTTCATTTTGTTCTATTTTTCTCTATATTTTTTAATTTAAAAAGGTTCAAATACCTTTTCAAAAAGTTTTATCAATTTTTCGAACTTTTGAGCTCTAAAAAAGTGCATTGTACAAAACATCAAGGCATTGACGTGTAAAAATAGCGACATCCGATTGATTTGCACTGGTTGCGAGACAAATTATACTGTTTAATGTCACAGTTTTAATAGCAGCAAATTACCCCACCAGACGGTCAGCTCAGTGTCTTGCTTCAGTGACTCGCGATCATTGCTAGGGTCAACTGGCACAATGTGACCAGGTCAGACTTAACGGACCAGGCATCGAACCGATATAGTGCATAGTCTATTGACCCCCAGCTCACCGGTCTAATATTGTCCCAGGTTCTGATTTGAACAGACCTGTGACTAGCGGGCGCCCACTCCTTGCACACAGGTTATTACACAAGCTTTTGGGAAAACATGCTACCTTGTTTGTTCTTAGCA
>BMAT01007483.1:56352-70440 GCA_019649035.1 Elysia marginata | reverse complement strand
AAAGACGTTTTCTACATTTTCGTGGAAAATGTCTCACGGATCTCCAACATTTAGAATGGAATTATTGCCTACAAGGTATTGTTCAAACTTAGAACTTAACAATTTCTTTATATTTTTCTTGACGGGTCGTGAATCATTACTGTTTGAAAAGTTATAAGCTGTTAGCCCCTTATTATTTATTAGCATAATCTTGTACGAGTATGGCCTCTTCTGATCTTTCATTAATGTATTTTAAGGTTCTAAAACACGTTTTTAAAACGAGGAAACAAGCATTAAACGAAAAGATACTCACTGTGAACACAATAAAGACTCTAAATATTTTCAACAATTCGTTCTATGGTCATTAAACGTAACCTTTCCGTCGTTGTCAACGTAATTAAACAACATTTCAAATTAGAGGTTTGAGTAGAAAACTATGGTCTACGCTTCACTAGCTCAAGCATTAGCTTATCAGAGGAAGAGAAGGGACCAAAAAATAAGACAAACCAGAACGAAAAATAAAAAACAACAACAACAGTAAATGCTGGAAGACAAATTGTGGGTCAAGGAAGCACAAATTAATGAATAGCAAGGACCTCGGCCCCGTGTAGCTGAGAGCTTGGTCAGAAGTGAGAAGGAACGGAAAATGTTAGAAAGAGAAATCGGTTTGGGTGGCAAACCTGGGAACATATACGGAAAATGAGAGAAAAAGAAAGCTGTTCATTAAAAGAATGGAAAAGCCTTGCCTATTAATCAGGTAGAATGAGTGAGGGAGACAGAGTCAGAAAGATACTGGCAGGTTGATAGATAGGTGGAGAGACAAACATAAACAAAGGCACGCAAAGACAAAAACAGATACAGGCAGAGACAAACAGACAAAGGCCAGAGAAACTCATAGAGAATGTTGGTGCCAGGGATTAAGAAAGTTGCATTAAAGATAACTTGATTGGGTGAGAAAAGTGTAAGGGAGCTTAAACGTAGTAATATAATTCCCGTACATGACGAGGGGAAGGGAAATTTATACAAGACTTGCCTACAATAGAGACTGAGAATGAGGAAATGAATAGAAATTATGGGATAAGAGATTGAAACAGACTGATCAAAACAGATACCAGGAAAAGAACCAACAAGAAGAGACTGAGACAAAGAAAGAGAGAGAGAGAGCGCGTGAGAGAGAGAGAGAGAGAGAGAGAGAGAGAGAGAGAGAGAGAGAGATATTCAACCAGGGAATAAAAAAATATTTTGTCAAGACAAAAACAACGAAAACTCCGGAGCGTGGACTGAGTCTTTAGTTTGAAAGCAGAAAACAATAATATTGTCGTTCATAGCAACCTCAAATACGGGACTGAACCGTCATTGCTTTTTATCGAAAGTTGTCTGCACTCGCCTCTCTGCTTGAAAACACGTCGAAAATGATCCAAAGAAAAATGTTTACCTCTCCATTTTTTGTATTTCCCTCCTCTGTATATCGCATTACTTTACTTTAACTTATCGCTCTCTCTCTCTCTCTCATCTTTTTCCCTCTATCAGTTTCTCTCAGGTTCCGTTTCTCTTGATGACATGTTTAAAGCTCTGGTGAACACCGAAGAGAATGGCAGGCCTGAACAAAGTCAACTGTAGTTGAGACCTGGGGGTGTGAGACTGAGCAGCCGCTTATTTCCACAGCACTTGTACACTAGAGGCCCTGAGCTATGAGTTGAAAGCAACTTTCAAAGAAACTCGAAGAGATGGGAGCAAGAAATAAACTAAGAAAATGCAGTCTAGATCAGTTTAAAGATAAAATACAAATTAACAACAGTTCAGAAGTTCTCACTACTGGGATTTTTTTCAATAACTAAAGGAATAACAATTTTCAGGACATAAAGTTCAAATGCTCAAGAAGAAATTCCCGACACAGTGTTATTCTTCCCCCCCCCCCCTCTCTCTAGAAATGTATGGTTCTTAACAGTGAAGGTGATTTTTGTATAGAATTACAGAAAGCGTTTTGTAATACCAGAGCTAGCAATGACAACTGATACGACGTAAACTAATAGCAAGACCTCGTTATAAATCTTCAGATACAATCCTACGAACGTTTCATTTCAATACAATTTAAACCATTATCCTTTACGTTTGTATTGATAAAACCCTGGAAGAGTCTCTGAGCTGTTACAGTGCTAGTAACTGTTTTTTTCAATGCATTGTTAAATTAAAAAAAAGCTTGATCACTGTATCGTCAAAATAATGTTATGCTATGCTCGTGTGTATAATTTTGTTAAGCGACCTGAAACTCTGTTAGTTTTAAAAGCATAAGCAGTCACGTATTACAGAATGATTGTACCTTTTCTACATTTAATTTTTACCTTACTGAATTTTTTACAAAGATAAGCTTCCGGGACTATAAAAAACATTACAGCTTCTATTTGTTTTAGTTTTTGTTATTAGTCGGTCTTTCAGGAGAGCGGTTACCTACCCAATATCATACCGCACGTATAAATCACTTATCCATTTTAACAAAATGAAACACAGAAACAGCGAACAAGCAAATGCTCTAAACGAAACACACAAGCAAAAAGGTCGGGCCTGATTTGTGGGAAATTAATATATTTATAATCTAAATTGGTTTAAGCCTTTAAAATTTTCAAGTTTCTTGTCTTCACGCTCTCATAAAGTGTAACTACATTCGTTTTTATTTGATCTTACAACGGGCTTCATGAAACTATTTTCTGTATACGGTATTTTACAGGAAATGTCAAAGTTATTTCTAGAAACAGAACCACCTTGACGAGGAATTGATTTTTTCCCTCCTACTAGGCGATTTTATGACAGCAGCAATGTTTTAGAGCTTTAACATGGCATAAATAAAGCTGTCATTGATGTATGGGTTTCCTTGAGGCGACAACTAGCAGGAAATTATGGATCTCGGGTGTCCTTCACTCAAAGCTCGCGACTGTTAAATATGCAGGCATTTGACCACTACCTCGGTCGCCGTAATGAGATCGACACTCCATCGTCAGTTTACTGAAGACGCCACAATCTCTAGATTTTACATTAGTTAAGTTTTGCTTGCCATGGTCCATCAGTTTAAATTAGGAAAAGAGTGACCTTCGCTTTAAAAAATGAAAGAAAATTGGACACTCAGAGCATAGTACCTTAGGCTGAAACGAAAGAAAACATGTATTAAGATTCTTTTTTGGAGTATACAAAGACTTGGAGGAAATTATTGAGCATGGGAAATTGTTTGACGTGTATGGACCAGTGTGGTAAAAATACCTGTCACCAAAAAAATTTTATATTCGTTTTAGGTATTGCCAAAGTTAATGTATTTTCTGAACGAAGATACCTAGAAGGATTGTAAATACTTAACAGATCTTTCTAGTAAGGGAGAAATTTTTGTCCATTTAGGAAATTATATACTGGAACAGAAATCTTGTAATCAATTCTAGACTGGATCGGGAGCCAATGAAGATCTTACAGAATTGGGGTTAATGATTGTCTTTTTAAATGTTCGCTTCACAAATTACGCTGCATGGTTTTGAATAGATCGAAGTCTTTTAATTCTATCAGAAGTTAGCCCATTATAAATTGGATATTGCTTATCAGTTATGCCTGCTGGGAGAAAAAAACTTTGAAAAGTGCCTGCATGTCTATAAATTATTCCAATTTAAGCAACTAAGGCGATGGCACAACTCACATTTGTGCTGTTACACAATTGCGACTATCAGTTTGGGCTGGCCTACCAGGCCTTGCTAGCGATACTATAGCGAATAACATTGACACTACCACACAAATGTGGTTTTTGCTAGGGGTTTTTCGTGGTGTGTAAAAGTTATGCGAAATTTTTCGTCAATTGCTTCCTGATCTGAACATTTTTTTCTTAATTTTTTTTACAACTAGTAATGAGATAAAACGCCCCGGTTCATTTCCCTTTTGGCTAACTCACTAGTGCAATATGCTGACTTATGCAATGCCTGAGTGAATTAAAACCTTGATTTAAATAATTCAGATACCATTATATACGATTACTACCGTATTTGTTTAATTATATTTTTTGCGATGTATCCAGCAAATCGGTAAATAAACTTGGCTGCGTCAAAAGTTACCTACCTTATTTGTCTGCCTATCTCTATCTCTCCCCTTTCTCGTTACATTTTTTCATCCTTTCACCCCCCCCCCCCCAACCGTCCGACCACTTGGTTCTCTTGCTCTCTTTCCCCAATGTCCGGACCGGCTCTGAGGCCTAGCGGTAAGACACTCGCTCAGAGATCGGGAGGTACGGGTTCGATCCCCGGCTGAGTCTAACCAAGGACTTTAAAATTGGTATTAGTAGCTGATCCGCCTGGTGTCTGGCACTATGGGTTTAGTGCTAAGTCTGGTCGGTCCGGTGTCAGGATTATGTGACTGGGTGTGGTGTATGCAGCGCTCCGTACATCACAGTATGGCAGCACGCTTTCAATTGTCCCAAGCGCCGTCTCTGATATAACCTTGTAGTTGAAAGGAGACGTTAAAATTCAAACAACCAACCAACCCCAATTCTGGATTTTCTTGCACCCAAAGATAAAACCATCACTCATTATTAAGTACATCCGTACAGAAACGCTTTCCAGTGTTATATTTTTTGTAATGAGTCATATAATGATAACTCGAATGATTGAATATTGAGGTCTTTACAGTTGTAATTTTTCCATGTGGCCTCTCATTACTTTTAGTTGCTGAGTCCCTGAGAGAGAATGAAAGTATCCGATTATATAAAAACAACTCATCAATAAAAAGAGTTTTTTCAAATGCCATTTCTTAAAATTTTTAACTACCTCTTTATCAAGGACTCCACTAACTATAACTATTCATTCTGAGCCGAAACTTTTCCGGGCAATGAAACGAGGCTATAGGCAATTCTTATAGAGAATTGAGCGCATAACTAATATCGAGAGATAGAGTGCAGAGCTTATATATTCAACAATAATATTGAGTGACCACATTAACGTGTCAAATTATAACTTGAGAAGACTTTTTATTATCGTTTCATGTTTCCACAAATTACAAATTCTGATATAATTATGCTATGACATGTGTAAAATAAAGATGTGAAGAGAAAACGCAGCATTTAGCATGAGTGGCAGCGTCTATGATAAGCAACGAAAGAGGATAAACGTTGGATGCACCCTGGGGACATTCTCGCGTTTTACTAGCGGTTCTAATAAGGGTAATAACGCATTTGACGAGTCAGTTCCCAAAAAAAACTAGAAAATGCAGCATTTGTAATGGATATCTCTTCCGTTAGCATAGACCTCTTCAGAAAGTTACTTTGAAGTTCAATTCAGGTTGAAAGATTTCTTGTTTAGGCTGTTTCTTGCAAAAAAAAACAAAACAAAACAAAAAAAAAACAAAACATTTAAGGCATTTCCGGTTCTTATACTATTTGTTGCATTTTGTGAGAATAAGACATCAAACATTTTATGTTTCCCTGACAGAATTTTTCAACAATGTCAACTTGATATTTACATCTCATTTTATGTCATGTACTGAGCTGTTTAGAACTTTGGTTTATTTTACAACAACGCATGTGTATAACAGAACAGCTCAAACTATATTTGTGAATAGTAAGGACATGTAGGTATTTTTGAAACTTTTGAGTATTGTCATTATTGTCAAAATTTTTGTGAAATAATTCAAAATAACACAAAACAACAGACGTACAAGAACTTGGCTGTGACGCAGAAAACCCTACTCGAGATCGGGATCTAAAGCTTGTTGGAATACTGAGAGAGGGAAGATACAGAAAATGAAACGTCAAAAGCAAAAGAAAACGGGCGTGAAAGACTGAAAAAGGGTGCGTCTGGTTTTCATCTTAGGCTTTGAAGCAAAATTGATTTGTAACGAAAAACATCAGTCCGTATAATTCATTTTATTCAATATTTATATTTTTCCTGTATGGGCGATCAACTGAAAATGTTTGGAAGCTAGGAGTAAGCATTTTTTATATCAGACAAATAACGAAAGTCAACAACATCAACAAAAACAAAAGCAAAAACAACAGCAACAACAACAATAACAACAACAACAAAAACATATTAGCGGAATACCAAAAGAAAAATAGTTCGAATGCATGTTCGTAGGCCCTGCAACATTTCTCTGATAAAATCCGGTACGGCATTCAGAAGACAACAACATAAAAATAAAAGCAATAGCGCATCGATATTTAATGAAAAACGGAAAACCAGACATTGATTTAGTTTGATAAATTCCTGATTTCTCGGAGATGTGATTTCTACTTCTCGTTGTTTTTACAAATGGAGCGCAAGCATTATTTTAGGGCTTCTCTTTTTGGAGAAAGAAAGACAGAGAAACATGTCTCAGTGTGTGAGAGGCTTTAAAAGAAAAGAGAACGAGAGAGATAGGGAGAAAGAGAGAGGATTGAAATAAATTGACTTTTGTTTTTAACATCTGTAGAAAATTAGGCACCGTGCCATTTTTTATTTGGCCGTTAAATGTAAACAGGTTATTTAAAAACAATGAAAAATTTACAACACAGCTAAAGAAACTGTGTAAATTAAAAAAGCATTTGTAAGCTTAGCACAGTTATGAGCAATTTGAAGGCATAAAGAAATCTTATGACTAGCAACATCGTTATAAAACATGATAACTATGAGATGGATGATGATGTTTCTCAAGATGAAGATGAAGATGACGATGACGATGATGACGATGACGATGATGATGATGATGATGATGATGATGATGATGATGATGATGATGATGATGGTGATGATGACGACGACAATGTTGACGTAAATGATAATGATGAGAAAGGAGAGGGAGAGGGAAAGATAGAGAGAGATGAAGGGGCAGAATTAAAGTGATTTAGTTAGGAAGAGAGAGTGAAAAACTACCATGCGATACACAACTAAAAAGCCTCAACAATTGAAAACATAGGCCTCCGAATGTATAAAAACGTCGCAGTAACTATGATGGCCTTTGATACATCCACCTAATTTCTTTTCATTCCTTCAATTGCTATCTTTTTGAGAATGAAATAATTTAGTTTTTTCCTCTTTAATTTGTTGGAGACATACTGCGAAGAGACACTGAAACTCCAGCCGACAAAGCTATGCAGGCGCATTTTTAACTCGCATTTGCAACAATAACAAAAGTTAATAGAGAACTCTGCAAAATATTTCGACAAAATTAATAAACTTGAAAACAGCTAAGTATGCTAACAACCTTCACTTACCTCCACCGAACCGGGACTATTAATTTGAGAAATATTTAGCTAGGCGAATCCCATTTGTTTCTCTCTCCTCACATTTCAATTTCTCTCTCTCTCTTTTTCTCTCGCCCCCCTCTCTTTCCCATTTTCTTCTCCTAATTATTCTTTTCGTATTAATTTGCCTTCTTACGTATACAGATCCATATATTCAACCAATTATTTATATTTAAACCGTTGTTATCTTCTTATTAAGTAAAATCTTGTTTTTCACCTTCAGCAAAATTAAAAAAAAACAACATTACACGCAGATCCTAAATCAGAAGAAAACATGACGCGCAAAACCTGGATTAGATCCAGTTCTAATATAGAGTTTTTATATATTCTAAATCTAAGCCTTAATTATCTAGAATAAATGATAAATCTATGTCACATTTTAGGCGCATATTAGAGACCTTTAGCACACGCACCGTGTCTCACTATGCGTACGTGAAAATCGGGAAAGCAGATTGAATTACTATAAAAATAATGAAATCAGTTTCTAAAAATAGAACGTCTGTGGGTCTATTTTTAGAAACTGGTTTCATTATTTTTATAGTAACTCAATCTGCTTTCCCGATTTTCACGTACGCGTAGTGAGACACGGTGCGTGTGCTAAAGGTCTGTAATCTAGATCATACAGAGGAGTTTGGAAGCGGGTAAAACTATTTTAATTAAATATATTCTTCTGCCTTCTGATTTTTTTTTTGCAGTGCGTAAAAAGTTGACTACGTTAATTTTGTTTCTCAATTATTCCCTTTCCCTATGTTGATTTGTATGTTTTAGAATTCTGTATATTAAAGATTAAATCTTAAGTTCCATTGTGCCAGGTTTTAAGTATAAAAACTTCGGTGAACGCACGAAACTTCTGCGCCTTAACGGAAACTTCCAAGAAAAGGCGCACCCAAAAATTTCACTTGTCTTGTTAGAACTTAGACGCCTAACAACAACAACAACAAAACAACTTCTTTAGTTGAACACGCGTCAAGCTTCTGCGTGGCTGCTCTTCAAATCTAGCTCTAAAGGTTTAGCGTTTTGTAAATTATTTTTGCGAAATGATATGAAATCTTTAAATATGCCCATGTAAATCTTTAGAAGCTCCTGTCCTTGGAATATTATTTGTTTTTTGAAGCTCTGGATTGTCTCGCATCCAAGGAGGAGGTATTGACAAGTTAGACCTTAGCTTCATTTTACTTAAATTTTCATGTTAACATTACATGTTTTTAATTGAATCTGAGTGCGAATGAGACAATTTTAACAATGGCATTCCTTATATTGTAGACCCTAACTCAAGATAATAGATTCCTATCTTTATCTCTTGAAAATACCGACTGGTACAGAAAACTCTTAAATATAATAAAAGTAGCTGCTCTTTGTTATATTCACAAAAAATTCAAAGAGAGCCAATAAGCAATATAAACTCTCTTAAATTGGGATCTATAATGGAGAAAAATTATATGCGTTGTTGATTTAAACTTGTCTGTAAACCGTGGCTAATATTTCAATTAACTACTTAAATACTTGTTGTTTTTTGTGTTTTTTTAAATTTAATATAAAACCAATTTAAAAGCTGCGGAAACAGCTTAGAGTGCCCACAATTCTTTACTGAAGGAAGGTAGTAGGACTATAAAGGTCTCCATCTACCTAAAACAAATAAGATACTAATTCCTACTGTGCAGCCATCCTAAAAAGCCATAAAGACTTTCGGAGAAAAAACTTTAAATTAGAAACTCCGCAGTTTCAAAATTTGCCTAGCCCAAACTAAACGCTTGTGATCGAATGACGAAACTGAAAATAGAAAACCAGCTTAATCATAACAAAGTTAGATACTGCCGTAACGTGGTTAGCGTTACAAGAATTCAATTAGTTCAAGCTGAAGAAATTCTATCGCCTTCCTTGAGAATGAATGCCTGTTGCCATTATTTTTGTGCTTTAAGCTTATCTTTTTACATCATGAATTTATTGTCTTTTCGCATGTCCTTCGTCAATAAAAATAACATTAACAATTTTTTAGAAACTATCCCCGCAAAATCACTGGAGGCTTGGGAAGATTAAAAAGAAGAGCATGAGCAAAAACTTTACAGAACTGGAAAAACGTGTCCTGTTAAACAGCAGAAACAAGTCTTTGTTTCCATCAGAATCAGAAAAGTGCGAGTGTAAAATTACAGATGTAAAAAATTTTTTAACGAAAATCAAAACAATAAAAGGCAATAAAATATATTAAACGGAATGTGATGGGTAAACGTAGAATATGGGCCCTTTTTTTTATCAAATCAAATTAAGATGCTCGTGGAGCGGCAGAGGACAGCGAGAAAGATATAAAAATAGAGAGAGAGAGAGAGAGAGAGAGAGAGAGAGAGAAAGAGAGAGGGTAAAAAGGCAGAAAGGGAGGGGGAGAATAAAGGCAAGTTGGAGAATACAAAAGAAAAAGTAGACAGTTTGAATTCGGAAGATATAGCCAGGAGAAAAACAGGTGAGCCGCTCTTGATGAAGTAGTCCTTTATTGCTACTTTACCGAAACACAAGTCTAGTTTCCAACCGCTTTTTAGATAGGAAAAACGGAAAAATATTAATTTATGCTGAGCAGCGCTTGTTTGCGACTTGAAAGAAATGACCGGCTGATTTTCGTTAAATACATCAACCTTGTTCGAATTTCTAAAATTAGTAAAATAAAAAAAAAATTAGGCAAATCTTTTAAACGAGCATCCTTAATTGATTTGATAAAAAAGTGACCATATAGTTTTTACTAGCAACAATGCTTTCACCCTAGATCTAGTTTCTGTTTTTGGTGTAAATATTTATCGTTTTTAATTTATAGTTCTTTTCATTTCTTTCTCTATGTAATTACGTTACAATTTAAGTTTTTTATCAGTTCGATTATCTATTTATTTTATTTTTTTCCAATCTACGAAGCTGAAGTACTCTTCTCCTTGGCTACCAGCAATGGTGCTTCCAAATAGTTTCGAAAAAAAAACAAGGTTTAAACTTGTTTGCGGCATTTATTACTAGCACCCATCCATATATTGACATTCCAGTGAACAGGAACAAAATATGTTTAAGAGTTTCAAATTACAAAAGCAGCCCATTACATTCATTATGAAGACTGCAAGCAGTCTACCTGCATAAAAAATTTCTTTAGACTAAAACATTTTTCATAGATGTTTCAAATCAGTTGCCTCGATTGGTCCACATAATTTACAATTGTATTTTTAAAGGAAATTCTATAAAAGCGAGCCTCCTTATTCCTAAATGGTATGTCTTTTATTACGCCTCAGTATACGAGGATTTAAGAATAATTTCATATAAAACGAATGGTTAACAGATTATATTTCCTACTGGATTTGTAAAAATTGTAAGAATAATTGGAACAGAAGGAGAAATAAATAATCCAGTCATGATATGAAGAATCGTGTAAAAATCGAGAGAAGTCATAAATTGTTTATCATTACAATTGAGCTATGGGCAAAAAACCCATCAATATAGAAAATTTTCTCCTTGCCTCATAAATTCTAAAAGTAAAGCCATTGTGCAACAAATTCATTAAAGTTTTACGTGCACATATTTTAAAATCTTTTAAAAGATATACATTCTAAAAATAAAGCCATTGTGCAACAAATTCATTAAAGTTTTACATGCACATATTTGAAAATCTTTTAAAAGCTATAAAATAGATACCAATTTTTATAATAATTCTGCAACAGTAATGATCGAAATCCTCATAAACCGAACATTTTGCTTGACGGACGAAAATGAAAGCAATCCATTGAGAGTGCGTTTAAGACATCATACGTTGCTCTGGTGTTAAGGAAAATTTTATCCGATGAAACAAAAAAGTGCACACGCAAATTGTAACACTAACAGAAATAGATAGAGAGTTTACCGTGATCTAAACTTCTCACTAGGACTAACGCAATGAGTCCAACTAGATCTGGTCCAAGCTGAACGGAAAGAATGTGTTTAATACCGTTGAATAAAAGTCTAGATCTAGATCTAGGTTACTTTCACAAAATTTCATTGAATTGAACATTTTTTGTTTGCTAGTTTATTATGACATTATTATGTAATGCCATTTTTACATAACTAGAACCAGAACCTAGATTCAGATCTTAGGTCTAGATCTAGATCTAGAAAGATTTTTTAGAAAGACATGCCTCCTAAAAAACGCCAGGCTCTTAGTGATAGGACTAAACAAGCAGAAAAGAGAAGAAATCAACTTAGGGCTGCTGAAGAAAGTAGATCTAGATCTAGAGGGGAATGAAGACCTCGAAAAAAGGACCAACAATTGGTCTTGCACTGAATGCAAATGACTTCCATGAAAGTAACTTGGACAAAAGACTCTCTACACATTCATGTGGAGATCTAGATATTGTGTGTCAACATTGTAATGCACTTAGATGGAAAGGTGAAAAGCAAACATTTTGTTGCCAGGATGGAAAGGTTAGAATTGAAATCCCTCCCCCTCCCTCTCCACAGCTCATGAAATATTATGATGGCCATCCATTCCTAACAAAAATTAGAAACTACAACAATGCACTTGCTCTTGCATCAATAGGGTGTCATGAACATTTTCAAACTGGCTTTAACCCTACCTTCACCATCAAGGGGAAACTTTACCATCGAATAGGCAGCCTTTTACCGGAACGCGGAGCAGTGCCAACGTTTAGTCAAATCTACTTTTATGACTCAGATGCACAACTGGATTACAAGTTACTCCATTCAGGACTGGACCCACAGATTTTGAAAGATTTTCAGGCAACGTTGCGCTCTGTAAATACTTACAGTTACTTCAAATCTTTCAAGACAGCTATAGAGGTGAGCGTTGAACAGTCTGATGTTAAGGTAGTGTTACATGCCGAGAAAAAAACACCTCAAAATGGACATGCCCGGAGTTACAACCTACCAAAAAACCTAAGCGAAATTGCAGCTCTTCTACCAGGTGATTCCACTGGAAATTTAGACATCATTTTAAGATGCAGAGAAGGAGATGGACAAGAATTAAAGCGGATCAATACATGCCACAGATCATATGATCCTCTTCACTATATTCTGATGTTCCCGACTGGCTGTGATGGCTGGCATCTTGGACAGAATAGAATAGACAACAAACAAACTGACAGCAGCAGATTTTTTATAAAAGTCGCCTTCAGATCCGCCATGAAGATTTCAACATTGTCTTCAAAGGGGAGAAACTAACTCTATAGTATGCAGTTGGCCAATGGGCAAAATTTGAAGCTGGACGCTTGGATTAGGTGACAAGAAATATAAAAACCATTAAGACCTGAAAAATGCCAAGGACTTATGGGCATATCGTACTGTTGCGGAATTTAGATCCCGTAAATGGCCACTGCAATGGAACAAGATATGTTATCGACAATCTTCACGACCATATCATTGATGCGACAATAGCCTGTGGACCTCATGCTGGCAAACGGATCTTCATTCCCAGAATACCCATCATCCCCACAGACAATATTTTCTCCTTTCACATGAAAAGAAAACAATTCCCCGCTCGACCTGCCTTCGCCATAACAGCCAACAAAGCTTAGGAGCAAACGCTAGAACATATCTATAGGCATTTATCTATAAAACGACTTTTTCACACATGGTCAACTGTATGTTGCCATGAGCCGTGTTATGAGCCGTGTTGGCTCAAAAAGAAGGCTTAAAATCTTAACAGAGGAAAAAGATGACCATGGAGTATATGCCAGCAATGTTGTTTACAAGGACGTTCTGCGAATTTTGAGCAAGGTATGATAATATTATGCTGTTACTTACATGGATTGTGTTACTAATGCGACAGCATGCAAAGTAATAGCTAATTTTTTTTCAGATGATACATATATAGAATTCTTCAGTGTGTATTTGGTTATAACTTTGTGGAATATAACATTTTTATATATGCGATTTATTAAATTCTTGAGTAAGGATTAGGTTATAATTGTGCTGAAAAACATTTTTTGTGGATTAGGTATGATATTGAAGATAACATTTTAAATTCCCGATGATATTTCTGCGACTGTCTTAAACCCATGAGAATGTGACTACCAATTATGTGAAAGTCTCAACACCGTTCGTAGAACGGGCTCTTCAACTTGTTTGTTCAATTCTTCTTTCTATCAATTTTGTTAATGCCCTTTTTCCTTTAAACTTAAAGTTAAACTTCAAAGGCAAAAATCGGAAAAGTAACTTCATGAATCATATGACCAACTTCTTCGCCAAGATACCCCAATATATATATCAAATATACAGAGACCAAAAAATTCCGTAAAATATACATTGTGTCGACCGAAGTACTACTATATTTTGACGCGCACTTCTTTAAAGATGTCAATAATGTCTTATTTAAAAAAAAAAGAAATTTTCTTGCTTTCTAAAGTCTGTACCATAAACGTTGTAGATCTAGCCATAATGGGATTTACTTGAACGTCCAAGTGTATTCAAGATGTCATGCGCTGCGATTAAAGAGCTGAGAAAATGTGTTTATACGAAGAAAGATGCGCAGCACAGGTTGGACTAATGGTCGATTTTATGAATGATTTTTACGTTGGGCCTTTCGAAAAAGGGCGTCACGCTTCTACAGAAAGACAGAGAGAGAGAGAGAGAGAGAGAGAGAGAAAGAGAAAGGAAGAGAGGGAGATAAAGCGATAGAGCGGAGGAGGGAGAGAGACTGATTGAAGTATAGAAACATTAAATTGGCTTATAAAATTTACAATGGTTTAGTAACAGTGTAAGAGTAGATCAGTAAAATAGGGCAAACGGTAAGTGGTAAGAATATTTAAAACATAACTCAGTGCTTTAAAAAGGGCTCAAATTTGACGCAGTAGAAAAGGATAGGGAGAGAGAGGGGGGATGTCGTAGAGAATGTTTACACAAGGAGGAATTATTTT
>BMAT01007480.1:110410-125960 GCA_019649035.1 Elysia marginata | reverse complement strand
GTTTTAGATTTGGAGGCTAGACTCTGCGTGCCATGTTTTCTTATATTTTAGATTTGGAGGTTAGACTCTGCGTGCCATGTTTTCTTATGTTTTGTGCTGTGCTTCCGCTGGTAATTTTTTTCGCTCAAATCAAACGGATTGATCTTTTTTGACACAATAACTTCTTTTTCACATGCTTAGTAGTTGTTCTTTTTATTAGCGTCGAAAGCGGACACAATTTTCTGTTCCTTTTTTCAAAGGTATGTTACACTTAGACTAAGATTTTTTTTTAGTAATAATACCTCTCTTTCTGACTTAAAGTTATCCTTTCATTGCAGAGAATCAAAGAACTGCACGATGCACCGAAAAACAAAAGTTCACTTGAGTTTAGTTTTATAGAATAAACAGACTGACAGTAAGCGCTTACTGCATTTGATTTAGTATCGAAATTTGGGCTTGAAAAACTTCAAGTTGATTGCACCTTAGCACTTAAGCTTTGTTTAGGAATCACCTACGCTAGGTAGTTAAACCACCCATTCAAGAATAAGCGACTAACACAAACTCTGATGTATTACCTGTCAATGAAGTCACGTTTAGAATATTTCATGCCATTATTATTTACATATAGCTATTTGTAGCGTCGATGTGTACCAATGACAGAATAATTGCCATCTTGTTTTGAATTGTATAAGAAACAAAAAAAACTGAGAAAGTCCGTACTTTAAGTACTTGTTTGAAGATAATGAGGTGATAAAATAGTTTTGAACGGCTTCAACAGTCCTAATGATAGGCAACGCCCTAAATCCTAAATGTTTTTCTCTTCAGGAAATTGGAACCCTAGCTAAATGAATGTATTCGTACTGTAACTGATAGGCCATCAGGGCAATTGACCACATACATAATGCTTCCTGCTTCTTAGCACTAAATTTTTCTTTCTTTATGCTTTGCAACAGAATGTCTCCAGAAAAGAAAAACTAGTGTTATTGTTGTTCATTTCTTTTTCTGAGATAGATAAAAATTAACATTTAACTAGTCAAAATTTTGATCCGTAACTTAGAGGTTTCTTGTAGTTTTTCTGCCCTTGCGTTCTAAGATACGCATGTTCCATTTTTTTTGTAAATATAAGTATGGCTTTTTTATTGCAAGATCTCCATTATTTTGTTGTAATTTAAATCTGAAAGAGATGGTCATGGAAATTAAGGCTTCCTCATCAGAATAGGAAACTATACACTTTTGGATGGTTACAAGAGGGCATTATTGAGATTATCCTTTGTCCATTTCCTACATATTTTGGCTGTGCATGATAGGTTTTTTCCTCCAATAACGGTCTAGTAGTAGTAGTAGTCTATAAAATAGCTTCAAGGCTTTTTTACTTTGAGAATAAGATTAAAGATTATGTAAAAAAATTCTCGTGGGTATCCACAACAATAACAATAACAACATCAACAACAACAATAACAACTTCTCCAACAACAACAACAACAACAACAACAAGAACAGCAATATCGCTGGTGACAAAAATAGAAGCAAAACTTTAGACCATTCAAGCGATTTATTACACCCATGCATCTGCAGTTTCTCCTGGTAATTCCTTTGTTGCATGAGGCCAGAGAAATGTTGGAATATGGATGAAACTTGTTGTGTAAGTTCATTTTAGCATAAATAATCAACTTATAAAGTTAACATTTTCATATTTCATCATTAAGAAGGGATAACTTTGTCCACCATGCACTCCAGCTGCTGATTTGTGAGACTTTGTGTCCACCTGAGTGGACGCCATGAAGTTGAAGATTAGTTTTCATTTCAGTAATCTAGCTTTCAAAATGGTATGCCCATGTTTAAGATTAAAATGGAAGAGTAGGCTCTTCTTGCTTTCCAGAGGTAAAAAAAATAGTATCACAAGATTGCTATTGTGAAATAAACTAATTTATTTTTTCGTAAAGTGTAATTTATGATAGTCCTTAAAAAAACGTGTCCACTGTTGTGGACACCAAGCAACAAAGGGTTAGAAATAGAACTTACTGATTAGTACTTGTCTTCGGTTTGTTGTTTTTGTGTGCCCAGAATAATAATTGTTAATCGCTTCCATTTATGGCTTAACTAATTGCTGATCGTTTCAAGCGTTGCTAATTTACTAACATTTTAATGAAACTCTAGTTGCCCCGCCATGTTTACTGAATATATCGATAATAATTTGCCTCTATAATGATTAAGTTGGGAATTGAGATTTTTTTTATCGGGTTGTTTTGATAAAGGTAGTAAGATATTAGATTTTATGCACTACAGGCCCGCTTATATGAGGACAAAGCCCATAGCGGAGGAAATCCAAGATGGCTGTTGGGCTCACGGGGCCGGTTAGCCAATCGTCTGCTGTAAAAACCCACAATAACTATCGGTGTTATTACGTCATGCGTTATCGTCGTTGGCGCGCAAGGTCTCTGTTTACCAGGATCGAGACAGCGGCAAGCCTACCGAGAAGGACCCTCCCCCACCCCCTCCTCTCCCTCATAGAAAGAGTTTTGACCCTCTATCGAACTCCTGAAACTCTAAGGGGTAAACCTTGACTGTCAGACCAATCCCTGCTACCTCCCCGCTCCCTCTCTTGTCTAATGCTTCAAGAATCGGACCCAGGAAGCATGGATTACAAGTTGGGTTTGAAACCACCAACTGAGCTCCATATTGATAAAACGTTTCATCTCAATTCTAATACGATAGTACATGATGAGGTAGGAGTGAGCTTGAACACACATCTCAATCCTGGACATTTTGGAGTGCAAAAAAGGGAACTAGAATATACATGGATTGTGAGTAACATTGAGCATCATGTGACATCATTAGCGCCTTGCAACACGGCAGATAGAGTCAGCTTTCGAAATAAACTCAACTTTGTAAATCAAGAGATATACTTCGTTCCATGGAATACTGCATCTCAAATCGCTATATTGCTGGTTCTCATAAAAATAGATAATTATGAAAAGAGCGATATGAGACTCAATGGAACTCATAAAATCATGACAAACACAAATAGTAAATGAAAGTTTTACTGGTGTATAGAGACAACAGCAATGCTGTCTACGGGACTGTTTCAGTATTAATCTTTGTTGTGTGTAAAATTCAGAAGGTGGGCTCACCAGGGAACTCTTCTGTTGGCGAGGTAGTTTGTTCAAATAACTTCAGTGCTAAATCTAAGCCTAAAAGCTCACCATTTTCCAAGAGGAAATACTCAAAAAGAGTTTTTTTTTTAATTTCATGGAACAGTCCCATAGCGTTCGACGAATGATTTTAATAATGAGGTGAAACGACATAATATTAGTTCAGGCATAAAACCTTCATGGACGTAAATTTTGTCAAAGTAGACTTTACGGAAACTTGGAACAATATTGCTGCGGCATCGAGGAAAATGGTAGCGTCAAATTCACCCTGAACTAGACAATCTAGACAGTCATAAAATATACCAAAGATTATAGATTTAGGCCGCTTTTCGAATGCAATTGTTTAAAGGCGAAACTACAAAATGTTATTTTTTTAATATTCCTGTTTGTGTTATAACCAGTTCCATTGAGTCTCATATCGCTCTTTTCAGATCATGAGACGTGGGTGGTTGAAAACTGCAATTTTCTCAGCTTCCTAGCTTAAAAAGTAAACGTAAATATCATAGCTTGGTAAAAATATATTACAACTGTATTCATTATAGAGAAAAACAAGGAAAACATCTATAATATACTGATAGGCTTTTCTCAAATGTCATATCACTAACTATGTAACATCATGAGACTGCCTTCGGCGGAGGAGGACTCTAAACATATTTACAATTTATTTACCTCTAACTACAATTTTATAGTTATACTGAAGACAGTAGTTATATTAAGAATGCAATGGCAGCAATAAAAATTACTAATTTTGGCCCGCTCATGTAAGGCAACGGTAATTGATACAATAGTACAACATAAAACAAAGCCTATTTTTTTAAGTTCATTCATTCTCCCGTTTGTGATCGTGTCCCGTCTCTCTCTCTTTCTCTCTCCCTCTCTCTCTCTCTCTCTCTCTCTCTCTCTCTCTCTCTCTCTCTCTCTTACACAACCCCAAATCCTAACTGTATCAAAATTGATAATAAATGTAATGATAACCATAACACTTATGTCTATAAATATAATAATAGCAGCGAAATATGAGATTGTATGACGAGGCTATTGATAACGATTTTATACTTACATTGACGACGACGACGTCGACGATGATGATAATAATAACAACAATAAAAATAATTTGATTGATAATAATAACCATAATAATATAATAACAATAATAATAATAATAGTAATAATAATAGTAATATGATAATGATGATGATGATGATATTGATAATAACAGTAGTAATAGAATAACGATAAGAACTTTAACAAATAATAATAATAATAATAATAATAATAATAATAATAACAATAATAATAATAATAATTATTCCTAATAGTTATTGAGTCAGCTAATCACACCCAAGGATCTAAAAAACCTTTCCTAAAAATCTCTTACAATGCAATGGGATTTTAAAAAGACTTATGCCTTTCTTTTCAAATTGATAAAAGCATGGTTATTATGTTGAGAAAAATAAAAAAAAATATATGCATTCTGACTTGATACATCTTTTTTTCTTACCTACAGAATCCGTATTATGCCTGCAGATAACGTTCACTATCTTCTGATACTGACTCTAGGCTACAACCTATTGTTTTACAAAAGAACTTTGAAGTTACTGACATTCATGAAGATATACCTGCCTAATTTGTAGCAAAATTTTTGTTTTTCGAACTTATAATTTGAATGTCAGAGTTTTGATACATAATCTAATTTCATATTATTCTTCAGTAAAAAAACAAACAACGCAACAAAGACCAGTATATAGGGATTTGTTTATATTACAATTTACATCACACACAACGCTGTTCAAAGAAATTGTATTCCGCGCCAGAAACAAGTAGCCACTTTTTGCTTAACGAACAATACACAATAAACCAGTTCGTTTTCTGGGGTGCTAGAAAAGTTACGTAGTAAGAGAATGGATAAATGATGTTGTCCTAGCTGTAATAGGTAAAATGTAAAGTTGATTACGTGCTTCGGAGAACAAGGATTGAGGTCGGTGATTGTTCATAGCATACGAGATAGAGAAACCACAGATTTTCTCGCCGTCCTCACTTTCACTGAGTCGTAATGAGCCTAACCGAGCTGTAATGGGGCAGCGTGGCAGAGTGGTTAGTGCGTCGGATTCGAGATCTGGAGTTTGCGGGTTCGATTCTCGATCATGCCATGTTGCAATTGCCGTGGGAAAGCAATTTATCCTAACTTTCCCCAGTTCACCCACCTGCAAAATGGGTGCCCAGCTGCAGGTAATTCTTGAAATTGTGATATGCGCCTGAATATGGGTTGAAAGTGGCCTTCAAATTAATGTACAGGTCTGCTGGGGCACTAGTTGCGCTGCTCATTGGCGACATAGTTACGGCTCACGCTGAGTAACGAAGCCAAATTTTGCGAAAAAAAATAAAAAGAGTGTATAAAAAAAACTTGAGCGGAAACAGGGATGGTAAAAAAAACTTTCCTTTACCAGGGATCAAGCCAGAAAGTTTACAACATGCAACCGCCGTTAATCGTCGTTTGAATTCAACCACGGCTAACTCCAATAATTAGGAAAACAATGTAATCAAACGACCCTCACCCCCCCTCCGCCAACCTTTACTGAGAAAGGGTCACTCCACCTGAAGAAAAAACAATCGACATGTTATGTTGTCACAAAATAAACTATTTTGTCAATATTTTTAGAGCTAAAATATATACCTTCTTTTTAAAAAAAATTGACTTGCTTATCTACACAGCTCTACTGCGACTCCTGTTCAATATATCTGAAATGGTATAGTATGGCGGAAAAATTGTAATTTTTTACATTCTTAGTTTTAGCTTTTGGCCAAACTATTGAATTCCTTTAAATATAAAGAATAATTGCAATCTAGAACAGTGATCTTAATTTGTTATTTTAAACTATTATTAATCTTTGAAATAAGTCACTGTCTTTAAGAATTTGTGAATATGCGGCAAAATTAGCCTACGCACAAAGTTTCGATTATGTTCATTTCTAGAATTTGTTCAATGGGAAATACTATACTTTGTTAAATACTAGCTGACCAATTTCTACAATTTTTGTCCCAGATTTAGGAAGTTTCGTGATTGCTTCAGAGCCTTAAGTGAATTCTTATGCAACTAATTACAGTAATATATGTATTCCGATGACTTTACTAACAACTTCCGAAGATAAAGTTACAAATAGCAATTTAATTTTATTAGTAAGTTATAGCCAATCTAAGAGAAAGAGGAAGTTGATTAAACTTTGTTGTACTGACGCTGACCCGTAGTTTACCACCGGGACGAGAAGACCTATCATTGAAAAATCATTCAGCAAAGATACCACCTCAAAATTCACATAAACATGTCTTTGGTCCATAGATTCATCGAAATCGTTAATGTATGGAATGGCCATGTAAAAGTTGGAGTTGATAAAACTAATATATACAGCAAAACTAGTCAAAAGAAAAAAGACATAAATTTTGGGGTTTAATTCAAGCTCTCTTAACTCTTCACTCAAAGTATTTTAAACATTCTCAAAAGATTTGACTTATGAGGTTTCCACAGACCGTACCGAAGCGACGTAGTCTAGTGGAAGACGTTCGACTTTCGAACCAAGAGGTCCGGGGTTCCAGTCCTTGCTTTTGGCAAGTTCACATTTAGTCCTGGAGAAAATGTATTTCTTCGCCTCATTCATGTGTTAAAGGAGTACCCCACTACAGGCAAAAAAATCTTGTTAGTATAATAGAGTGAATGCGCCTTATTCGCTGCAGTTCTATGAGTTCAGAAGGTGATTCGGTTGGTAATCGAATGTCTGGGAACAATTAATGTGAGGCGTTTAGAGAAAACTTGAAGAAAAAAATTAAGTGAGATAAATAATTTGCCCAAATCTCTTGCACTAATCTGTGATATAAGACTGGTGCCGTATTTTTGTAATAATATCGCATGGTTAAACCTCTATTTTTAAATTGTCGATCATTAATATCAAATTGTCGTTTCCTGTTCGGATTCTTCTGTAGCCGTCTTCCAATTTCGTGAATGGGCAATATAGAGTCTATTACAAAATAATTAATGGTTTCTTGTTCCCAATTACACTCTGTGTGCGTAGGCGAATCCTTAAGTTTTCATTTGTGTGTGTGTTGTAGACAGGTTTTTGCTGATTATTTGTTCTGAGAGGATTGGTTTTAGTTTAACGTTACGCCATCCCTGCTTTGTGGACGATCGGAGAACGGAATGGCTGTACACGCGGCTCAGAGAAGAAAATGTTTGGATCTGTCAGCAAAGAGTTTGGAGAGCAAGAGAGCCGAGCGACGCTGGCTAAGCCATGGCTGCATAGCAACAGAAATAGAGCCGGTAAATTCAAAACATAACAGCGGTAAGTACAAACACACATACTTATTCAGCCTACACTAAACCACTAGACGTATGCTTTGTTTACCGGCTCTATTCTCATACACTTTTGTTAGCACTGTTGTCACAGAGCGTTAGGCTCAGTTATCCCTCTTGCTCGCTATTCAATTCTCTTTGCTTTCAGTAATCAAGTTCTGGGGGTTTGGTTTCGAAGATGTAAACATAGAGTATCTTAGGAACAATCAAAATGAAAAATGAATTGTGTTTGTCAAAAGTTTCGGAACATTTCCGGTTTTTGGTAACACGTATCGTCGAGCAGATGACGTAAGTTCATTAATTTAACGACGTACAGTTTTGTCACGAGGGTAAAAACTTGAGGCAACTATAATGTCAAAAGTTAGTCTTAAAGTATATCTAAGACAACAATTACATCTAAGAAGAATGAAATCAGACAGACATTTATAACGGTCAGTCTAGGAAGTATTTATTTCCGGTTCCGGTATTATTGGTAGCGTTACAATTTTAATTAGAGGTAAGGGACTTTAATATGGACATTACAGCAACCACAGTGAATCAGACACAAGTGTCTCGCACAGGTTTTATGTTCAAGCCCTTAAAGCACAGTAATTTTATATGTAGTAAACCATTTTAATTCTCTATGAAATGAAAGAACTCAAGTTATAAAATTTACCACTTTAAGAACTATCGTGAAATATGTTAAACTTTTCATTATTCCAATTTGAATAACTCAATATGTCAAAATTTCGACTCGTGCCGAGTTTAACCTTTTCTTAACCAAGAACTTTCAAAATTGAAGATTTTTAACAAAACTTGGTAAGTTCGCTACTATGGAAGCCTTCCAAATTTCAACTCTGTACTTTTTATACTTTTCATGGTGTGCCCCTTCACTGATTACAAAGGAATAGAAGAATTTGAAGAGAAAATGGTCATTTCTAGAGCCTCGTATTACAAAACTGTTGGACTGAGTTCCGAAGGACACCAAAAAACTAGAACGTTTTTGATAAAACAATCGACTATATGAATTTCTCCTGGCTCAAAAATAAAGAAGGTGGCAGCATCAATTCACAAAAGTCATCTTAAATCAAATTTATTTGGTTTTGTTGAAGTTTTGTAATAGTTATACTTCTAAGTCCCGCTGGTAAACAAAGGGCTAACCCATTTGGTTAACACGTTTAATGCGTAGATAATTATTATCCCACCGCTGCCACGTTGTTAATTATGCATGCTCTTGCGTACAACTCAGTAATTGACACTCAACAACTGTTCAAGAGCTTTTATTGACCGTCCATATAGTCAATACAGGGGGAGAGTACTCTCACAAAACAAACAAATAGTTATGTAATAGATGGAATCTTTGAAATGTAATATCGATAAACTAATTTACGATATGTGATTCATCAACAACGTGGAACTTTTCCACCTAAAAAAGAAAAACTTACACGTAAGGAAAACTATTAAGGCAAAACTTTTTGGAAAATGTTGCAATTTAGGAACTGGTGAAGAACAGGGGACTTCCCTGCAAGTCAGCAATGGCGTTTCTATCTGGGGGGCTTCCCTGCAAGTCAGCCAGGACGTTTCTATCTGGGGGGCTTCCCTGCAAGTTAGCTATGGCGTTTCTATCTGGGGGCTTCCCTGCAAGTCAGCTAAGACGTTTCTATCTGGATCAGAGTTTTCGCCCTGCAAGTCAGCTAGGACGTTTCTATCTGGATCAGAGTTTTCGCCTTGCAACTCAGCTAGGACGTTTTTATCTGGATCAGAGTTTTCGCCCTGCAAGCTGATGGGCCGAGTCGGTAGAACTGGTTGGTGTAACTTTAGATTCCACTTATTCTTTCAGTCCCTTTTTGATTTAAATACCACAGTGGTTATGGTATTAATGTACATTTATCAGGTCCAGACATAGTGGCCAATTATACCTCCGTAGTGAACAAGCCTAGGGGCGAGAAATGGTGGAAAGATTTTTTAAGTATGAAATTAGCAGCGGAGAAATGTAGGCTTTAATTGGAAATGCCTGAAATGCCTGCCTTTTTCATGATCCGAACCTTCGTCTTATAGATGCTTCAGCACCCACCGCCTTGCCATTGAGAGAAACATAGTTCATGCCATGTCGTCACTACACCTCTAAAACAAGATGTTTCATGTCGAAGGTCTTTGCTTAGTCTTTTTAAAGGTATGAAAAAAGCAGTGCAAAGAAGTAGGCTTTAAGTGGAAATGCCCGAAATGTCTGCCTCTAGTATGATCTGAACCCTCGACTTATTGTAACTTCGGCACACATCGCCTTGCCACTGAGAGAAACATAGTCTATAACATGTCGTCACTACGCAATCAAATGGTGGAAATCTTTTATTTTTTTTTATTCTAGCAGCGAGTTCTACTGATCTATCTTACTTGAGCTCTTAGTCATAGTAGAACAGAGTTAATCTTACCTTGAGGTAGCCAGCCCTCATAAATTTTATTGAAATATGTAGACATCGAATCGCAATGGTGTGTCTAGCTTAAATTTCAGTGGCCTAACTCGCAACCAATGACAACGGCCCAGATTGTTCAAACTTTTAATTTAAATAAAAGGTCTATTGCGAAATGACCTTACCTGTTTTTTTATTTCAAATATGTTGATTACACATAGATACAATATTTAAGATATATAAAAGTTTTTTACGTTATTCTATTACTACTACTACTACTACTACTACTACTACTACTACTAGTGCTACTACTATCACTACTCTTACTACTACTACTTCTACTACTACTACTACTACTATTACTACTACTACTACTACTAGTGCTACTACTATCACTACTCTTACTACTACTACTTCTACTACTACTACTACTACTATTACTACTACTACTGCTACTACTGCTTTTACTGCTCCTGCTCTTTTTGCTACCACTACAAGAACTACTGTTACAACTATTGCTGCTGCTGTTGATTTTACTTTAACTATTGCTGCTTCTACTATTACTTCACTACTGCTACTAATACTACTACTACTACTACTACTACTACTACTACTACTGTACTTCTACTGGTACTCTTTCTACTACTGCTGATGCTGCAACTGTTACTTTTTACTGCTATTACGAAAAGTGCTACCACGTGCTCTAAATATTCTAAGAAGATGAAGAACAACACTACCACCAATATTACAACAACAACAAAACAGTTTGAGCTATGAATCACTCAAGGAGAATGTTGTAGTTGTAGTGGTGAAGTTGCACATAGAGAACTTTTATAAGAGAAATCATTCTTTCTTTGCTGTAAAAAATTATTAGTTGTACCTAGGAAGTAAATTTACCTTCGTTTTCAAGTATTTAGAACTTAGATTTATGTTTTCCAAAACTTTGATTGCATAAATATCATATAGATATTTACTATTTTATATCTCCTAGGTAATTGTAATGGATAATTCGACATTTCGATAATTCTAAATCAAATTTTGTTTCTGTGTTTTTCGAAATATCTGAGCCGTAGTCATACATATTTTTAAAATGTTAAATTGATAACTTTTAAATGCTAATTAAGAGAGTACCCGGATTGGAAATAGTCATCTTTTAAAACATATAACAATCATTTGCCTGATGTTATGAATAATGTCAATCTAATGTTTGTAGTTATGTTTTCTTGGGGAGATTAGAAATTCTAAAAATTTAAACGTTAAATTCTTGTGCAAACTTTGCTCCGGTTTTAGATTAGGAACAAAATGGGTGTTAGTTAAAGTTGTGGAGGATTTGATCTTGCGTCATTGCAAGCTCGTAGCGCTTATTGAAATTGTCAACAGAAAACGATAAAGTTTACCTGAAATATACCAGTCTGTGATTTTTTATGCCTTAAGTTAATTTAAATATTTTGTAACAACAGTGTATCCTACATCATAAGCTGTATCCTAACGTCACTTTGAATAAGTACCGATGTTAGTTCAATAGACCACTATTTGAATTTTTAAAACTAATATTTGATCGTGTAATATATATAATATACGACTTGGATGTTGCAATTTAAAGATAACATATAAAATGCATGGGCCGTTTACATATAAATTGATTAGAAATGATAATTTTTTTAGTGTTTAGTGTGAAATATTTCTTTATCCTTAGAAGGTTCTACATCGTTTACAGGTGGGCATTTGTGTCTGAAAATATTAAACATTTTTTTTTCTTTTTTTTTGTAGGTTTAAAATGGGTCATGAAACGGATTCTTTTAATATGTTGGATCGTTATTTCAAAGTCTGCAGAACTGATTTTTACGAGAGCAATCTGAGACATGAAAGAACTCTTCCACATGGTAGGCCTGAAGATTGTTTTTTGTAGGGTAATAATACTGCTCCGGTTCCGTTCACACTGCGTCTAGCAAATCTTTCACATTGCCATGGTGCTTCCAATATTAATGAGTCAGACATAGGCAAACAAAGAATGTTGCCTGTTTTTACTACAAATTCTGATATAAAAATTTTTTAAAAGTGTTTCGCCATTTTTTAGCAATTGAACTTTTATACTTTGGTTAAAAACTTTTCTTTTGATGCTATGAATTGAAAAAACTCGATTTTCTTTAAAGGATGAAAAATTAAGTTAGACACTATTGAAACCACCATAACGACATAGACCAAATCCTGTTTCTTGGGACGCGTACCCTGTTTTGGAGACTTTGGACCGGCTCTGGACCGGCTCTGAACCGGCTCTGAATCGGCTCTGAACCGGTTCTGGACCGGTGATTCGGTTTTGCTTTCATACGTAATGTTTTCACATGCAACTGTGTGGGTGTCTTATAGAGACAAAAGCTTCTAAAGTCTTCGATACAGAGACTAATGGTCCGGAGTCCATCGCACGGGATATGGTTCATGTGAAACGGGCATGAATGAGGACAGTTACATTATCCCCTTGTATTTTTATCTTTTTCAAATAGGTCACTTTTTTCCTTCTTCTATAACACTAGTTTCGCAACCTACCAATGAGCCGGATGTGGCATTATACCAGATATTAAACTCTTGAACAAAGCAGTTTTTCTCAGCTTCCAGGCATTAAAAACTTGCAAACCGGTAACATGACTGACATTTTGTGGACAAACATTAAGTTTTTTCTGTTTAGTATAATTACAAAAAAATACATCAATCTACTTTTAAAGGGCGCATTTCTCACACTGAATGTTTCCACCTTGAGCAATCCCGCGATATGCGAGGGTGAGTCAAAAATTAAAACAAGTTTTTTTTCAAGAATAGGCGATCTCATTAGTCAAATTTAATCAAACTTTTCAGGAATGCAAATCTGGAAGAAATCTTAAAATTATAGTTCCATTTCTCTCTAAGAACTGGACGACATTTTAGAATTGGTTATCCCATTAGCCAGACAGTGGCCTTCACATTTCAGAAAACTTGACACGCAAATTCTCGGCCCTTAATCTAACACAAAAGAAGACATGTCACGCAGAGCCTTGGAGAGTTGTGTTGAGTCGGTCGTAGAGCTGGCGTGGTACGGACCAGATTTTTCGCTTTACCTTGACATCAAACTCTTATGCTCTTGTCTAGGCCAACTTTCTTCAGAGTGAGATTTCAACATACTTTAATTTTTCTAGCTTCTGCTATCATGTATTTCTTGATTGTCCAACCTTCTTCTCATTTGTCATATTGACTCGGCGCTCTCTTCGCTAAAGGTGGTAGTGCGCTTCCCCAGGTCATCATAGAGTTTTTGGCTCATGATTGTCGGGTCTGCCCATATTTGCCTGCTGAATGTCCCGTGAGTGATGAATACCGAACTGGAGTAAGTGCACCAGCCCCCATTGCCTCAAGGGCACTGCTCTGGGTAGCTAATGTTCAGTTGGTTGTACAAGTATTGCTTTAGGCGAATACGACTTACTCTAAGTCTGAATAGGATGACTTGCTCGCAGCATTGTGTAATAAAAATCTAACGATTCTGACCTCATTGCATGTGTCAATAAAAGAATCATATATCCATTGCCTATTGTAAAGTTACACAATCATACCTCTCATTATCCTTAACACCCCCGCCCCCATCACCCACCCCGTCTCTTAAAACAGCAGGAGAGACAGAAAAATTACTGAAGACCCAAATGACCTGAACGCCAGAAAAAGTAAGTACAACAAAGAAAAGAATTTTAAACGCAAGCCAGACATGATAAAATATCTACAAAGGTCTAACGAGGACGACATACGTAACGGCAAAAGTTCTGCAGGACTTTAATTTGTTGGTATGGTTGTCCTGGTGTACCAAACATTTACGCCTTGGTGGATAATCTGTCACACTCAAAAAGCAATGGAGTGGCCGGGAAAAAAATCCAGCATATTGTGAGAGACAGGTACTAGAGTGTACGAGCATCTTCTCATCAGATTGCTTGAGAGCCGGTTTCTCCACATCAGGGCGAAGATAAAAGAAGACAGAAGATAAATCTTTGCAAAAGCAACTTTGGTAAAACTGATAAGACGCAAGAACCTTTCTTAATGAACTTGACCACCCTTGTACCAAATAGATAACAAGATAGCTGTGTGGCCGGGTATGTGCACATGTATTTAGATAGATGTATGTACCGATTAACAAAAGAGAAGACTTTTAGATAAACAGACAGAAACATATAAATGAAATATTAAGATATCTTGATTCTTAGTCCATAAGTCCATATTACAAAATTGATTAAAAGATATAAAGATGATAGAATAGAAAGATACATACATACATACATGCACCATTACATGCATACAAACATGCATACATAGATGCACCCTTAAATGTATACAAACATACATACATAGACTTACAGAGAGACAAACAAGAAGAAAAGTAGGTAGGTAGACTGAGAAATAAAAGATATGTGAGTGAATCGTTGGGAAGATATTTATACATAGTGGCCCGGTATCGTCCAAAGAAACGTACAGAGAAGTTAAATAAGAATTAAGGTTTTGTGGTGTTTACGCTTTGCGTGAAAAAAGATGGGATGTCTTCAAAGTGCTGCGCCTCCGCATCATATTAGGTATCAAATTGATGAACCCTTGCGTTAGCAGTGAAAATAATATTTAAAAATCAAAATTCCATCATTACTTTTTTTTTATCAAAACGCAAACTTGGACAATTCAGGCACCTTCGTAGAGTGGCAGGCGATCGGAATTCGAAAAATGGGAACTGCACTGTGAACTTAAAAAACCCGTGCCCAACAGATCCAGATAAAGGGTAAAACTGACATAAATGGACGTCTGCAAAAGAGGAATTTACCCTCACTCCTCGCAAAGCTTGTCTGAGTTCCAGTAAAGATTGAAAGCTTGAAGGTATCAAATTATGGGCTGCACAGTCTCTGTCTCAGCTACACATTCTGACAATCGCTGCTAAATCCAAACAGATTCCGATGCGTTAGAATCTGCCAGTTACGCCAGAAATGTTTATTTTATTATCGAGAGTTTCTATACTTTAATCACTTTTAAATGTTAGATGCTAACTGTCAAGGGCTGGGGTAGCATAAATTGTGTAAGAGGCATGATTTATTTTGTCTCTGACGGTTGCATTGTAAATAACTTGCAACCAGTCAAAATAAGTCTACGGTCGAAATGGTAAGGTGGTCAGATATTGGAACCACAAAAACGTTTACTTTCTCTTCTTTCGAGAACAGCAAACATAAAAGTTCTATTATTTCACTGTATGAAGTTACAGCGGTTTAAAGTCGGCAAGGTTAGGATTCGTTAAATTTCAGAAAAGGGAAAATTTCATTTTAAGTTCAGACGACTATAAAGTTTTTGAAGCCTTAGCAACCAAAATCAATTAAAATCAAACACATAAGTCGTAAAATTTGGACATGAATTTGGTGTAAAACTCTTCACAAATGGTTTTGGCATAAGTATCTAAAAAAAAAAAAGAAAATTGACCTCTGAACACAGACTAATTTAAAATAACCCTACATCTAAAAACGTAAGCCATTTTACTAACGACTCAACTGGACAGAATGTGAGACAATAACAAATTTGAAAATAAAGAGAGCATCATTGGATGATAATATTAAAATTCGAAAAATGACAGCACTAATAGAATTTTACTGATGTTATTGACGATGATGATAGTAAAGGGAAGTAATACTCGTAGTAGTAGTAGTAGTAGT
>BMAT01007478.1:121009-161009 GCA_019649035.1 Elysia marginata | reverse complement strand
GTGTGCTAAATGTCTCTATTGCGCCAATTGCAGCAGCCTTAACTTTTTAAAGAGCAATTCTTTCAGCTTTCTGTTTTTATCGCTTATAAAACGTCGTTATACACCAAGTCAGTTATATAGTTCTTTGGAATAATAAACAAAATGAGTATTAGTCGGGCTGTAAATTTTCAGAATAAACTTAACCCATTTAGAATAATTTAAGTCCAGCTACTCTTTGAAGAAAAAGCTTTACTTCTTTCAGTTGTCTTAATTTACAACTACTTTAGTACCAAGAAGCTTGTTTTATTTTCATTCGGTGAATGAAAATTTTGGAATTTTTTCATTCTACATGAACAAATGGAAAGCTGAAGTTTAACAACAACAACGGCGACAATAACAACAACAACAGCAACAACCAAACACAACATTAGTTATACAACTAGATCTTAAAAAACTGCACCCGTAAAACATTAAGAAATTGTCTTTTGCAACGCTCTTCAGTAGCTGTTGTGCGTCGCTTTATTTCATACCCACAAAGCTGTATTTAACCTACTGTATATTAATAGCGCTTTTTTTATTCAAACAGAATATTATAATTTGGTAAAATTTTTCTCGAGTACAATGTTAATATCACATTAAACTGATGTTTTTTTTCACTTAAGAAAACTTATTGTTGTACTTTGCACACATAAGTTCGTTCTTGGACGTTTTAATGAACGATTTAAAGTTAGTATAGCCTGTTTCCTGTTATTTAAAAGAATAACTATAGCTTATAAAAATGTAAAGTTTTTCTAATATTGGAGGGATTGGGGCTCATACTAAATTTTTCAAAAATATAATAAAGCTTTTTTCTTGTAGATTTATATTCTGATTTCTCAGATGTTTTTATTCAATATAAAAAAATAAGTAGCCGTTGTAAGATAATGCTCCCTTTTATTGTTTAACTATAAATACTTGTCAATAATTGATAAGAAGAAAAAAAAAGAAATTGATGTTCACTGCTTCAACATTTTTATTTGCAATTTGAATTAATATGTATTACACATTTCAGTACTCCAGCAATTTTTTTTTTTTGCGACGAAAGTCACAGAAATATTATTCCTTCAAATCTTGGCTATCGTATTGTCATTTTTTAGAGCTTTTCATTGTTAGGTTTATTATGATATTTTTCAACCTCAATGCTAACTTCTTTCTGATATAGGCAATTTGTACCCTTTTGTTTTTCGATGTGTTCACAATCTGTATCTGTTTCATTGTTTTCAGATCACATACCCGGTAATAAATTCGCAATGAAAACGTCGAAAATTGTTGTCGGACAAACCGCATCATCTCAGCACGATGGTACTTTCTTTTTATTAATTCCTCCTTATGTAACTTAAAAATGTAAATGTGTTCAAGCAGAGGCTGACGTAGTTAGCAAGCCAGTCAACGGAGAAAAACAAAGTGAATCGGAGTGTAGTCGTCCAACTGGTTGGTTTCAGCTGTATGTATTTAATATAATGTGATATTAAATGGGGAATGTTGCATGAACCTTAGTTCAGATTAGTTCCCTTTAGGTCCTGGGTAGTTTTTAAGCTTAATTTTCAGCACATAACTTTTTTTTCCTGCTGGACAACTCTTTCCACAGAAGACCTCGTTGGGGTGTAGACCTTTTTGAGTTTTAAAAACAAGAAAGGTTATACTACGCAATAGTTTGATAATAATGAAAAATTGCAATTCATTCAACACTAGTGTTTTGCTTGTACTACGGTGGCCTGGGCTTAATCTACGTAAAGAACCTCAAGAAAATCGGCATTATATTCATCAAAATCACAAAGTTTGCTTTAAATTGTTCTTTGAAATACAACTATCATCTTTATGGAAGTCAATTTTTGTATTTGTAAATTTAATAGATGTTTTTTCAAGGCCATGCCTCAATGCAGTATTTTAGGATGCCCTTCTATGAAATAAAAATATAGTGGTTTTACGGTGCGAGTTTTACGTAAGCGACTATTCTGTCTTTTACTTTATAAGAATTCCGGAGGGGGAAGGGGAGATAATTTTCAAAATATTTGTATTAAAAATTTATTAAATTCCTTTTCTTAACCATCTTTCATCTTATGTAGAGATACCAAATTGTTCCAAATCTTTGTCGAACAAAAACAAAAAACGATAGCTAGAAAACGTGCCATTCTTTGATGGCTCAGATTTACAGTCTCATTAGTTTTGTGCCTTTTTTCTATTGCAATTGGATAATTTCTCTATCGCACTCTGCGTGTCCACCAAACTAAAAAAAAACGCTTGATTTTAAATCGCTCGCCATCTGAGCCATTCTTGCTAAGATACAACGTTGTATCTCACAAACCAGTCCATAAGTGCGAAGCTACACTGGAGTCTAAGGAAAAGGAAGAGGTCAGGGCAAACCGAAGCGAGAACATGAAAACACGACGACACAGAGACGACATTCAATTCTAACTGTACGGCGAAATTTGAATGATGTGAGTCTGGGCAAAGCGGCGCGATAGGTCGGGTTATTTCCCTTCGCTTGCATCACATTTCAAAATGCACTCTTTAGGCCTAGTACAAGCAGCGATTACAATGGCAGCACAAAAAAATAAGTACAAAGTAGCCTACATAATCTAATCAACATTGTAGCAAATGAAACGATTGTATGTAAGATGCTATAATTTTAATTGAAAAAACTTACAAATTTTCTAACCACTCTCTTGAAGAGAACCTGAGACTTGTATTATTTTTGCCGCTTTGCCCTGCCCTCCGCTGGCATTCGTTGTGGCCCCTGGCTAAGCAGCCTTTTGGTGGACCACATCTCTGAACGCGTTTCTTATGGTCTTGCCTTTCACGTCACTTCGCCGTACCTCGCTTCGCTGTCTATAGAACCAGTTCCCCATTTATCTACGTGTTTCGTTTTCTTGCTCTGCTTCAACCACCCTTTGTTGCCCCGCTTTGCCCCAATGTTGTCTTTGCTTTAGACTCCAAACCTCGGCCGGGGCCAGCTGCTATCGAGCCGGAGTTTTTTTAATTTGTCTGTTTTGGTTTGGGTTTTATCGAGCTCGCACAGAGATAAACGACCGGAACAAAACTACAGATATGAATTTGTATAATTCTGCTTTTTTGTGGACTCGACCGCTAGTTTTATGTATATATATTTTTTTTTCAAAGATATTTTTAGCCTGAAAACCAGTGCTTTACTTTGAGTAAAACATGAAAAATTTTACCTGGCATGAGAGATAAATGATGACGTCATCATCAATGGCTCTGATTTGTTCACTTTTGTTGAATATTACATAAACTACATCTGCTCACACGAAGAGAGAACTGGTAAACTTGAACACACGCGTATTACATCTAACTCAATGCTGACGCGGACAACAATCAGAGTGCAGCATCTCTCAGATGGGTTTCATTGCAGAAACTTCACTTAAGTTGTCATAATCTATGATTTCATATAACTCATATAAAATTAAACACCTATTGAAACAACTGTTTTAAGTATAATTGAAAAAAAACCCACCTAAACACAATAAGCTTTCATTGGCAAGGTTATCTACTACGCTCCTTTCCCTAAGAAAAACGGTGATCATAATGCAGTGAAGCGCAACTTAATTACCGTTCTTCCTGCTGCCTTCACAATTAAAGGCCCAATTGTATTTGTAGAGGTTTTCATTTAAAAGTTTTTATAAAACTGCACCTGACACGATACTTATTGATTTCAAATCCTAGGAAATAATTAGCCACGCGCCTATAGTTGTATTCATTTCCTACCACTCACGTAGAGTCATAGAATTTTCTCAAAACCATTTTAGCATATAAATATACAAATATTCATCGCTACATGATGATGATGATGATGATGATGATGATGATGATGATGATGATTATGATGATGATGATGGTTCAATCATGTCAATGCTATCTTGCAATTAGATTTGAAATTCCATTGTGTCTCAGCAGATGTTCTTTAAGTCCTGTCACTATCTGAAAGGGATTAAAATAGAATGATCATCTGGCTTATCTCAAAATTCATAATATTTATGCTTTCTCTCTTCTCTCTCTATGTCTGCCTGTCTGTCCTTCTCTTTCTCTCTCTCCTTCTTTCGCACAGGTACTGTACCGCACAGAAGACGCAATGAACGAAGCGTACAGCCGGGTTCCCCCATGTTGAGAGATGGCCACAGATCTACACCAGGTCGATACTCTGGCTTTATTGGGTCTATGCAGTCTTTTCTATTCAATGGAAAGGACTTCTTTCACGTAAGGTCATAACAGATTCTTATTGCTTAAAGCCATAAACCTTTTCCCTGCTCATTATTTGTTTGAAAAATTATTTGTGAACTGGAGACATTCGAGACTTTTAGGAGCATTGACATCAGCCTCAGAATAAATATAGCCCTTAGTTTCCCAAGGACGTTCGACAAAGGTATAAACCTAAGACTGTCGGCAAAGGAGCTTTCTTTGGAGGTTTCTCGAGATAATAAAATAGTTGAGTCTATCTTGCTACAGGCATACTGTACCTAATACATTGTCAAACAAAGATAAGAAAACAGTTTTATCTTTTCCTTATTTTCTCTCGTAGTGTGTATGGTAATGGTGAAGCTCCTATTTTTTTTTAAATCACGCTACAATAAGATTTCGTACTTAAATAGCCGGGTTTTTTCCTGCTATTGATCGGAATATTTTAAGGGTATGAAATTAGCAGTGGAGAGAAAAGAAGGCTTTAAAATGGAAATGCCCGAAAGGTCTGCCTGATTCGAACCTGCGACTTGTAGTATCTTCGGCACCCACAGCCTTGCCACTTAAAGAAACATGACTTGTACCCTGTGTTCACTAGGCTCCTTTGAGCAATCACAGTTGTGGGTATTGTTGCTTTACACAGATGGCCAGCCTTGGACATGGCAGCATCGACAAAACTGCCCACATCGACCCAGACGAGCACGTGGTACGTGAGCCGGTCACGTTCAAATCAGTGGATGCGTACGCTGTTCTACCTCGCCTTCTGGCCCATGATAAGTTCTCCATCTCTCTCCAGGTGAATGAAAAGAAAAAAAAACAACACAAAACCTTGTTGTCAAGTCTTGAAATAGTATTATCTTTGTGTTTTTTTTCAGTTCAAGTTTTGATAAGGGCGGAAGCAGTGAAACCGAAATATAATTACACAGTTCTTTAAAAAGAGTTGATATTAATTGCGCAGAGTAGCTTTTTTTCTCTCATCAATTATTTTTATATTAAAGTTAATGTATTTTTTGGTGGAGTGTAATGTGCTCTTTCAGTCTTAGAATAAGCTTTTACTAGATATTTCCATAATTATATTTCAACATATTATTTTTTTAACTTTTAATTGAAGGATCTTGTGGGAAAGAAGCTTAACTGTCTAATAAACTGTCCACTACATAAAAACCCCAATTTATGTTGCGCCCTAAGTTTTGTTTTTTCGTACTTGCACACATATACTTTAAGGAGATAGCTCTAATTCTGAACCATATTTGCTTCGATTGATATCCTTCTAAGACAAGCTCCTGGTACTTTGACCAATCTTTTCACCTTAGTTCTCACAGATTGATGATTTATTTAGCTTACTGAAGAAAACTTTATTTCAACCAGACAACCAAAGATCTATTTCTTTTATATCAATAGTTTAAAACTACAGAAAAAGACGGTCTCATGCTCTACAACGGCGGATCTGGCAACGACTTCTTCGCTCTCGAGCTGTCCAATGGCTTCTTGTACTATGTATACAACATGGGCGAGGGTGAGCAGAGAGTGAGAGCCAATGTGATACGACCCCTGAACGACAACAAGTGGCATGAGGTAGGTTGATTATGTATGCCTACTGGACAGGTGTACTCTTCTCTTCCTTCTTTTCTTTTTCCTCCTCCCTGTTTCTCTTTTCTGCTCGTCCCCTCTTTCGCCTTTTTTCACAACAATTATATTTCTTTTTTTTTAACTTTCACATCAAATAATACTTTTGTTGCATTCGAAATGAAAGCGTTTGTCTAAACCATGTTGGGACGGTACAAAGACAGCCCAATCCAGTTCATTTTAAATTTTCTTGAAACTCTTTGGGACTTAGGTTCCTTTCGAATCTTAACGCGCAGCACCTATCCATGAAAGGTAGGCCTGGGGTTTTTTGTTGGACATACGGACGTTCAGCTTAATTTTAGCAAGAAAAAGGAGGTGAGACTGACAAGAGCCAACACCTGAATCGAGGGGATTTTAACATAAAGTACTCGCCTACAACTCTACTATGCTAGAAGAGATCCGGCTGAGAATTTGGGAAACGAGACCAACTAAAACCAACGAGGTCTCTTGCTGTCGGCTTATGTTCATGCCGTTACCTTCACTCAGTGAACTCGATGAAGGGTTCACAATCTCATTTTGCCTCTACAAATCTTCATACCTAGCGTTGCTATTACCTTGCTCTCTGTGTGCGTTTTTTGTTAATTTATGCTTGCCAATCCCACGGAGTTACTGCGTGATAGTGATATACGTGTTGGTAAATTGTGCTCCCTTTTGTCTCACATGCAAACAATTTACCTGGCTAAAATCTGCTGCAATATAATAATTCTTGTTGAAAAGAATCAGTGACCAATGTCAATATTTTACCAGACATGATTTCTACCGGCCATCTGGGCTTTGCTGAGTTTATTACTTTCCACCTTTGCTTTTTGCTCTTTCTCCTAATCAACAGCTTTGAAATATAAATACAAGACATATTCGATGATTTTTAAATGTAGTATCTGACTGAAAAGTGTGGTCTTTAAAAAATTTTATTGACACCGTAAACTTTTTTTGGTACTTGTTGGTTGACGACAGCCCTCAATTTATCTCTTTTCAGTTGCGACTCCTACGAGTGGAGATAACTCAACAGTTGCTTCGGGTTGATGACAACACCCCAACGATAGACGACCTGTCGGAGGCCAAGAACACCCGCTTTGATCTGGACGGCAAGCTGTACCTGGGTGGCGTGGAGAAGACCATGTACCCGAGTCTGCCCAAGATGATAGCCTCACGCCACGGCTTTGTTGGCTGTTTGGCATCGCTGGACCTCAATGGATATTTGCCCAATGTCATGAGAGAGGCAAAGCCTATTACTGAGAGTGTTGGAGACGGCTGCAGAGGTAAAAATGCAGCTTTTCGATCAAAAATGTAATATATTACCTTGTTTTAACTGCTTGTGTTTTTCAACCTTTATTTTTTAGCCCTCTAGACTCGTAAGATTGCAACCAGTGCCTAATCTCAATTCAATCCATTAAACTAAGTTTTGCCTTTTAATACCTCGAGATAAAAGTGTTTAATAAAGCCTTAACAGTCAATGAGACCACCAGGGCCATAAGAAAGAAACAATAGACTGATTAAGAAGGATCTTATTTAGTCATCTCATCACCAGATCATCCAGGAATGGCTATAACAGTTTACCTTAGTTCACTTCTGTGCTGAAGTTAGTGCACTATCTGGCGCCTAATGTGAGGTTGGTTTTAAGGTTCAAAGATGCGGTTTTCTGACGCAGTCATGGTGTCTTGTCACTTTGAAAAACCAACTAAGCACACACTGACACCACTGCCTTAAACTATCTCTTTGGCCTTGAAATTTGCCGAGTGTACCGTCAGTTTAAAAAATATGTAAATTAATTTTGAGGAAATATTTGTGAAAAGCGGAAGCATTAGGATATTGCAACAATACATGCGGACAGTTGTCCTAATATTCAGTGCCGATAGAAACTTTTCTGGCAATGTTGACAAAAGACAAAAGTCAAACGTCAAACTGCTCAAGCCAGCACCATCGATTACACCAGCAGTGAAAGCAGCAAAGCAGAAGCAGCGCCAGGCAGAGCGTCAATGGAGGAAGCTGGGGACCCAAGTATACAGAGACATTTACATCCACCACAGGAAGAACACAAAAAGTGTTGCTGTTGCAGAAAAGAGACAATATTTGGATGAAAAAGTGTTAAGCAGTGGCGCTAGCAATGAACTTTTTAGTTTAAACAATCAGTTACTTGGCAAGGAGAAAAAAGCCACCCTTCGAGATTCTGTACCATGCGTTCAACTTTGTGAAAATTTCATGTCATTTTTTAACGATAAGATTGATATAATCAGATCAAACCTGTGCCTACAAAAAACTTAGAAATTCCGCCATGTGAAGAATTCTGTGGTCATTTTTTTATCTGAATTCAAATTAGTGAACGAGTCCCAGGTTAAAGAAATAGTTATCAGTTCACCAAAGAAGTCATGCCCTCTTGATCCATTGCCATCAACTTTATTTTTTTTTAATGTCTCGATGTTCTCCTTCCTCATATTTTCAAGATCATTAACGATTTGCTTCTGTCTAGCTCTGTACCTAATGAACTTAAACAATCACTCATTAAGCCACTCTTAAAGAAAGAGGATCTGGATAGAAATGTTTATAAGAACTATAATAGACCGGTATCCAACTTACCTTTTCACAGTAAAATCCTTGCTTTTCAAAGCAACTTATAGAACACCTTACAAAAAATGACCCTGTGGAAGAGTTTCAATCTGCTTATAAACCACTCCACAGTACAGAGACAACTGATCTGTGAAATGCCACTGACGAGAGTCTGGTGTCAGTACTTACTTTGCTTGTCCTCTCAGCCGCATTTGATACCATAAACCATCATATACTCCTAGATAGACTGAAAACTACTTTTGGCATATCAGAAGCTGCTTTCTGCTGGTTTAGCTTATATATTTCAAATAGACATCAGTCAGTTGTAATTGAGAATGTAAGATCTGTACCAACCCTCATGAAGTATGGTGTCCCCCAGGGATCTGTATTAGGTCCAATTTTGTTTTCTTTGTACACATAGCCTCTCGGTAACCTTATTAGGAAAATCAATTTAATTTTTTTTCATAAGTATGCTGGTGACACTCAGCTTTATACTTCAGTAGACGTGGCCCAAATAAATTCTTCCATTGAATCTCTTGATGAGTGTGTGAAAGCAATCTCCTCATGGATGTCAGCCAATGCTTTAAAATTACATGATGATAAAACAGAATTGATAATTGTTGGAACTCCATCAAACTTGAAATCTGTGTGGCAATGAAATTGCTTTCTCTCCATGTGGAAAAAACCTTGGAGTAGTGGTAGTAGTTTTTCCATGGATGATCAAATTTCAAAGATTAGACGTTCTTGTTACCTAGAACTTCGAAAAACTTCCCACATTAGGCCTAATCTTTCTGTTGAAGAAACAAAAAAACTGCTCTGTACTTTTGTAGGTTCAAAAATTAGATTATTGCAATTCTTTAAATATTGGGATCTCTGAATCTAAAATTGCTATATCACAGCAAATTCAAAACAACGCTGCAAGATTGGTATATTGAAGAAGAGAAGTGATTGTGTTACACCTTTATTGAAAGAGCTGCATTGGCTACCAGTTAAACAGCGCATTGTTTATAAAGCAGCATCTATTATATTTCAATGTTTAAGTCTTCCAAATTATCCAACCTATTTAAGCACTATGTTTATACCTTACACTCCTACAAGGACTTTAAGATCAGAAAAGAAGAATTTGTCAGCCAAACCTGAAAACCAATGGGGACAGAGATTTTACTTTCCAGGGTCCAGATGTTTGAAACCGTCTACCCTTGTCAGTCTGAATAATTATCTAGATTTAAATCAGCTTTGACGACATACTTGTTTAAAAACTAAGTCATTATCAGATATTTATTAGGGACCCTAACTTTAAAAAAAGATTCTTGACAATGTTTTTGCAATTCATATATCTATTTTTATTTTTCAATTGATTTTCCAATTTTCAATTGTCTACATTACCCATGTTTTGTAGACTTGTATGAAATAAATTGTGTAGTTTTTATTTTGTCAAGCGCTTTGAGACTTTATTTTATTATAGAAAGCGCTATATAAATCTAGATATTATTATGATTATTAAAAGTAAACGGTTGCTGGTATGATGGTTTTAATAGGCCTACAGCTTTCCTATCTATATTAGGCCTACTTTTACTAGAATATTATTTTATATTATATCGTTGCATTAAATCTTTTTTGTTTCAGGTCCTATAACAAAATGCGTGAATGATTCATGTGCCAATTTGGGTAGGTGTGTTCAGCAGTGGATCACCTATAGCTGTGACTGTGATATGACATCATATAGTGGACCAATGTGTACAGATGGTGAGCAGTCTATTGTTTCTATGAAGTGATATGTCCTACCTAATTATTGAGAATTACAGTTTTCTTTTTCTCGAGGCTTGCAATAATTTTATTCACACAACGACTTTTGTTTCACCTTTATCAGACAAGCCACGTTTAAAATAGTATTCTTCAATTGAGAGATTTTTTTCTTGCGTTTTTTGTTGTTTTGCGTTTTTTAATCTCAATGTTTAGTGCAATCTGCAAGTGCATGTTTTTTCCTTATTTTACCAAAATAAAAACCTAATTTATGATTTTAGGAGTTTTTTAAGACGGTTGAAAAGAGTAAATATTTTCACTTTCATTTAATCGTTTAGGCTTGTTCTGATAAATGTCAGAGAAAGTACCTAATCAGCTAAAAGTATTCATACATTGTAAAGCCTGTCTCACAAGTAAGAGTTTCTTTTTTTTAGTAAACTTTCAGAGAAGTTCCTTTCCGAAAAACCAAGTGATAAATTATATCAATACATGTATGTCACTTTCAGCTTATTTTGCAAAAAAAGAGGAACGTTTTCCGCAAGTTGGGGGGTGTTTTGATATCTTCCATAGAATCTATCTGTTGAACCAAGGATGTATTATATCTATCATTTTTCTAAGAGCGTGACTTACCAGTTCCAATTGTTCCAATTTCTTTTATCGAGCTTAACTTGAAAAAGTCAACGGTAGTCTGATATAAGATATTTTTAGAGAAGCTATCTTACAGTTTAAGGTTTGTTCTAATATCTCTGTACGAAAGTGTCTCACAAGCTAGTGGGTGTTCTAATTTCTTCAAGATAGCTTATCTCACGAAGTAAAGGGTGGTCTAATATATTATATCTGAGTAGCTGCCTTACATTTCAAAGCGTAGTCTTATGAATGGGATACACGTCTGGTAATCAAATTGGTGTTCTAATATCTTTCAGAGAGCGTGTCTTACAAGTTCGGACGGCACCCCGGTCTCATAACGTTCACGTACCCTAAAGGGCAAAGGCCGTCCACCAGGTCTGACAGCATAGCGTTTGGGTTCCAGACCACGCAGGAAAATGCCGTTATGCTGAGGATAGACAGCGAGAATTTCGGCGACTTCATTCAAGTGGAAGTGGTTAGCGCCATTTTTTGTTTTCTTGCCGAATGTACTCGTTTATAAAAATTGAATCTCTTCTTAGTTTTCACATGAGTTTTGAGCATATTTTCATGAACAAGTTCAATTGGCTTGATTTTTTTCTTCTTTTTGTTTCTTTGTTGTTTTTTTTTAGGAAGCGCAACAACTGAAGTCAGAGAGATGAATGAGAATGAGTAGAAGAAAGAAATGTAGAGACATCTTTTGAAGTCCAATATTTAAAGTGCGTCGAGCACTATGGAAATGCATTTAATAAATAATTGTTTATCGTTTAACCTCTCAAAATTTAAAGTTTTTATAAATATTTAATACACATTTACCGTGGGATGAAAAGCAGAACAATATGTTATCAATTTCAAAATCTCATAATGGGGTGTGAGGGGGGCAGGGAGGGCAATCATTCTATAAGTCTTATTTTTACTACATAAAAAAGTTCTATAAGTAAACCGTTTTTACTTGAAGTTTTTTACAGAGTTCAAAGTTTAAAGACCTAGTGAATAGCTTGAAATGAATTATGTTGACCTTTGCACACGTTTATTAGATTGGTATCAATATTTTTTGTTTGGATAAAAACCAGAACTTGACCTTGCAAGCTCGAAAAGATGAAACAATTATAAGTTCAAAACAGTAAAGAAATTGGTAAGACATTGAGAACACAGGAAAATTTTCTTTTAATGCCTCCATAATATTAACCAGATTTGATGTCAGATTAACACTTCAAGACAATTCTTTTTTTATTTATATTTTTTTTCGCAGGACAATTCCAAAGTGTACGTGTTGTACAACATGGGGACCATCAATCATCCGATAGGATGCTACACACCGAATATCAGTGATGGAAACTATCACGTGGTTCGCTTTACCCGAACTGGAGCGAACGCCTCCCTCCAAGTCGACTCACAGAGACCCGTCACCAAAAACCCCACAGGTAAACTAGACTTTTATTGTGTTTTTTTTTTTTATTGTAATTATAAGTTTTAAATATGTATCGTCTTTTCGTACGGAAGTTCTTAATATCCACTCGTAGATTAGGAAGAAAAAAAATGCTTCCAGTAATTATTCAATCTTGCTCTCTGTCTCTATAATTATAGGGAGTGCGTTTTTAAAAGGTTGGATATATTAAAAAAATCAGAATCGTAAATGATATAACTATATCTGAATATTATCAATGGCGGCTCAATGACATGCCGATTTATGTGCTGACATCTGTTTAGAAAAAAAATTTAAAGATTACTCTTTAAAGATTAAATTTGATGTATATGTAAGATTCACTTAGGAGGCAGGTAGGTTTTTTAAGGTTTAGATTTTATTTTTCTACTTATTTCTGTAAGGTAAGGTCCCTAGATAACATTCAGTGCTGAAATGTTTTTAAGGCGAAGAGACTGCTTTCTAAATGTTTTGAAAAGTAAACATTTTTTGTGGGGATGGGACAAAAGAAACAATTCCCGAATAGAACTGTGTAGTTCAATATTTCTGCAAAACTAGTCCATTGTTCTGTAATGTCTCAAGACTTGAAACAACTGATTATTGTGCGTGTTTTTATCTGTATTATTACTAAATCGAGAGATTCGTATGTTGGTAACAAAAGATTTGTTTCGTTTTATTGTATTGTTGTTGCTTTCGTTTCTTTATGGGTGTTTATAGAATTGCAATTTTTAAAACTTAATAATCAATCCCTTTTTCCATTCTCCTTTTATTGCTTGCAAAACCCATGGATCTCGGATTCATTTTCCTTTTTTTAAAATCAAATTTCATATGATGGAATGCCATGAGTGTTGATGTCTATTTTAAAAAGAAATGCAATTGTGTACACTGAAGAGTGAATGCGTTATGAATTAGACATCAATAGTGATTTTAAGATAATGCAGGAATTACATTAAGATCCCCTTTTTAGGACTGTTTTCGCCATAGATTGCGATTCGGTCTTACTGATTAACTACATAAAATCAGAAAAAAAGTGATGCCAAGATCTCTCTAAAATGTCATAAAACCATCGTTTATAATCTAAAATTCAGAATTATTCAGGATTCGAAAAACAATTTTTAGCATGCAACTTTACGGCTGGTCGTTAGTTTTAAAATTAGTTACTGTTGTAAACCATCAAGGCGCTTTTTTATCTTGATTTTCCCCAATGTAAAAATGTTTTTCGTGAGTGTGTGTTGATTAAAAAAAACTCTACAGGTGACTGCAAAACGCGGAAGTAGTTTTCCAATTTAGTGTGTGACTTATGTTATGTATTTTGTTTAACAATCTATCTTTATTGTCACTGTAGACATTATAAAAAGTATACAAATTTGCGTGTTACGTGAGGAGTCAAATGTATGCAATCTTTAAGGAGGGAAATACATGTATGAGTCAAACAGAAAGTAGGTAACGTCCTCTCGAGAGATTAAACGAAATGTTGGAGAAAGGTTAGCGTTAGCACTTGAAATCCGAACTGCTAAAACAAACTTACGGAACCTAATTATTTACCGTATTGCTCTCACGTCTCCAGTACCTTTCGATCAAACTGCTAATTTGTCTTCAGAATAATAAGAAACTAGGTACATTGAATGCAATAACGTTGATCAAGTTTTTCTTAAATTATTGTTTATACGCATGCGGCGCAATCTAAAAGCCACGCTGACGACATCCTGTCTTGCTCCAGAAGAGATAATGATTAACTGTGTTAATCGACATAAACAGAATCATGTTCATGGCTTTTTAATAAAAATTCTAATAGGATTGGTTAAAGAGATTGAAGTTTCTGTGCAATGTCAAGGCGTGCTAATAAAAAATTAATTAAATTTTTTTAAAATTATTACATGAGAATGGCTAATAAAAGAGGCTTTTCAAAATCACGTTTCATTGAAAGCATATTAGCATAGATGGTTTTTAAATAGTGTAAAATCGATTAGAATGTAAATTCTGTGGTTGTGCAAAGAGATGGCCATTTCTCCTTTATTGATCTATAATTATGCGTTATCAATAGGCAAGATCCTATTGAGAAGAGGCAACGATTTAGATTGTAAAATTAAACCCTCAGCGAAAACTAACCACTAGCACCACCACGCTTTACCCCTTTCGATATCCACGTCTAGCCCCAATCAAGAGTGTATATAATTGTTTAAATTTTACCAAATTTTACAATCAGGCGCATTTTGCTGAATTGTGGCTTAATCATTATTGTTCACTGTATGCATGACATACACATACCGTAAATAAACTGTTTGGGCTAAAGCACTCGTGGCATGTAAAATGAATACATGTAAATAATGTTTGAATGGATATGTACGTGTAGATTCGGTCTGGCGGACCTCACTTGTTTTGTAATATTTTTTTTTTTTTTCAAAATCAAATTCTCTATTCAATGCAATATTATGTTAGTAATTGCGTTTTTATGTTCGACGGTGTTTATACAGCCGTCATAACTATGGCTAATCTGCGACTGTGCGGCTTTTTAATTCACAGTATCTTGCGGTATTTAAACGCATTGATTTGTAGCACAAAAAACTGGAGGAACGTTCATGCAGACACCTTGGATTATTTGTAACTGGATGCATTTGCTTTCTCAAGGCAAAACTCAAACAGTAAAGGCAAAGACCATGGATGCGATTGTACTTAACCATGTATTCACCTCCATTTTTAAACTTAACATGTAAAGGTGAAGTGCCTTAAAAAGAAGTAAGGAGTAACAAGCCAACATGACACCATAGCTGTAAAAAGAAATAAAGTATCCATTTCTGATTGATCAACTGCAGGGCTAACTCCACTATAATTCTGGAAAATCCATTTAGATGGAGAAAGAGATTGGAACAGAGAGTATGAAATGACAAGATTGTATTGTAGAGATAAGAAAAGAGTGTATGAAATGACATGATTGTATCGTAGAGATAAGAAAAGAGTGTATGAAATGACATGATTGTATTGTAGAGAAAAGAAAAGAGTGTATGAAATGACATGATTGTATTGTAGAGATAAGAAAAGAGTGTATAAAATGACATGATTGTATTATACATCATTTATTTTTTTTTTTATTTTGCGCTACATGCATGCTATGTTTTCTTCCACTGCAGTCTTTTCGTTCGACGAGGAGATAAATAAAATGTATTTGCAAGGTACTTTTCAATTCGGAGAAAAAGTAACGTTTAACAGCACTGAACCATAATGTTCTTTTTTTCACTCTATAAAAGTAGTTGAAATCACTTTTTACACTTTGTTCATTTATTCATTGCCGAATTGACATTTGTTTAAAATGTCGATCATACTCTCAAGCATATCGTCTTTAACCATGAAGGGGTTTTTATTACTAAAATTAATGTTAGTACAGGGACTAAGCCTCCGCAGTTAGCAAGCCCAGCAGCGAGAAGTAGACAAATTTGAACATGAGAGCTGTGCTGATCTTTTTTTTTTTAATTTGATTTTTAGTAAAGTTCGAGCAGGATTGATCTTACCTTGAGAAGGATGGCCCTGTAGAAGTTTATTGAAATATATAGAGGTTTGTGACTTCTACTCACGATGGACTGTCTGACCTAGTACCGGGATTATAGTTACAATAGTTATTGGAAAATATAACCTTTCATTGTTTCTTTAAATCTCCTAAAGACCTCGGCAGTAATTTAATGTAATTTTTTTTCTTGACGTCTTTTTTTATCTGAGTGGTTTTATGAGAATCGCAGGACAAATTATTAAAGAATATTAGTTAAATCAAACGGTGCAGATTTAAACGCGTATGCGAGCAACTTTTACAGTCAATGTTCCAGTTTTTGGCATGTCAAGGCATTGGCGTTTTCACTGGAAAGGTTATCCGCAGTTGTTACATCACCTCATACTCTGAGCACCATAGGTCACAATGTAAAGCCATATTTTGTTTTAAAAAAACCCAACTCACTATCACATTTTTACGGCAACAAGATGGGAATTCAAACGTTCAAAATAAAAAAAAATGTAACATCATTTATATGTAATATATCTTTTTTGGAAGCTAATGGGATACGAATATCTGCAACAGAGTAATAATCAAAGTAATTATCATAGTCTTTGAGCGTGCAGTATCAAAACTCATTCTTTAAGTTTTTTTCAATTGATTAGAGCTAGGGGCAACTATGTGTATACTTTCTTTGAAATATATTGAAAGATGTGCTTAAAGTTCTTACTCCGCAATGTTTTCTTACAAGTTTCACTGCAACTCCAAACGGTTTCGTCACCTAGCCCAAAGCATGTTGTCCTAATTTAACTAGCTTTCCCCCAAACATCACGTCTTTAAGAGCCATTCTGTAAAAAAATAAGTTGAAATACTCATAATTTCTAATACAGTTCAGGAAGGCTAATAAACTTAAATATGTTGGAAAGCAGGATAACGTTTTGTTTCAAAGTGCAAACGCACTGACATGAAGTCCTTTGAGAAATAGAGAATTATTGAGGAGGGAAATGCAAATGGTTACGTCAATGTTTTCCAAGAGTTCTTGGTTGTTTTTAAGGAAGTGGGTGTACGTTATTTTCATCTCTGCAAAAAGTTTAAACATTTTGAGCAATAAACATGCGGAAAATAAATATTGAAATACATTCGAATGGTTTCTCACGAGATATTGATATGTGCAATATAAAAACTTTGGTACAATCAATATTATACGAAGTTCACCCTTCCGTAAGGGGCTTGTCGCATAGCTTTAGGCTAGACCCATGTTGAACATATCTAATAAGAAACCGCGTGTTTCTAATAAGAAAATGGTGAAAGTTGTAAAAAAATTATCCATTTCCTGTAATAGAGATAGAATGTTTTGCACGATCATATTTCATCGTGTTTTCAACCTTTCTGTTCCAGGGCAACAAACTCACACGTTCAATAACCAAGCTTTTATAAAGATTGGGGGAAACAGGGCCCATAACATGTCTATCATCAAGCACTTCGAGGGGGTTATTTCAGGTAAGATATTGTGTCCATTCTTATCGTCGGCAAAATATTCGAGGGCATTTGAAGCACCTTCATAGTTATCAAAGAGCACAAGCTTGTGTTCTTCAGATTAAGGTAAAGATCAAGACGATAATTATGGAGATTTGGTATTTTAGTTATTCCTTTTAAGATATATATATTTTAATTAAAAGATCTTCTTTAAGGATATATCCATTTTAATTAAAAGGTCGTTATATTATTTAATAATGTGTGATCTTTTATAAACCGATAGAATGTGGACCTTTATAATGTATATTTTTCAGATAAAAACAGAGTACTGGTTAATATTTGGAACTTTACCGTCACACATTTCAAATGTAAACATTTCAAAATTTGTTTCAATGACTTTCCACGACATTACTCAGAGACTATGTCAAAGTACCATTCTATAGTTTTCCACCAAATTGACAGTACAATATCTTTAATCTATAAAATATAATTAGGAATTTAAAGACAGGTTGTGTGAGCTGAGACAAAAGCCCATCTTCATTATCAACCACTCATGCTGTCTGGGTAATCTTCTCGGAGTGGACTGTTTTACCACTTAATACGAAGTAGTCTGGAATGGCACACAGACGTTAAAAATTATTACGATCATTCTTATGCTTCTCAATCATTTAAACAGATGTGCACTTAATGCCTACATTACGCTCCAGCTTTTCCCGTTAATATTATCGCTGTCTAGCATGCTTACATTATTCTTAAAATCGAGCGACCGTACTGTATAAGAATACTGCTGCAACTCGACTATAGGACTTTCTTGTCTGGCACTAGCTCTTCAAAAGCTATGCTAGCACATGCTCATGCTACTGCTAGCGTCTACGTAGAATATAAGATAATCGTTAAAACAATATGAAACCACCTGTTGTTTCATGAGAAGAAAATTATTAAAACAAATTCGTAAGACATGTTTAAAGTTAAGCGCACTTTGTTATTAAATGCAGACTTTCAGTTCTTTAGTGGAACGTAAAAAAATATTTTTAAATATAACCAATTTAAACACACCCCTGTTTGAATCGTAGGTAGTTTCTAGGTGACATCTTGTAAAGAGCCATACCTCATTTAACTGATGTTTCCATAACGTTTTTTTCCCTTAAAATGAAAGTTAAATTTTCACATCCACATACAGCAAATCTAATTGTTGCACATAAGCCAAGCCAGTACTGCCCAAGCATATTTGTTTTTAGATTAAAATTATATGCATATTACAGTTAACTGCGTTCAGGCAATGGATTGTATTTGTGTTAAAAAATATAAATGTATTGTCAAGTTTTTGTTTTAGAATTTTTATCATATATGATAATTACGCTGGTCAATAAGGCTAATGTATGGTACGCTGGGCAGTACATGGCTAAGTGCGTTGACAACATCATGTATTTATGTTTCAGTAGCTATTAGCAAGACTTGGCCACGGCAAACTACAGATCCAGATTACGTTTTAACGGCGAAAAATGTACTAGGCCTATATTTTGTAAGGTTACCAGGGTAGGCTACATCAGGCACAACTCGCTCAGGCTAGTATTGAGTTGAAGTATTGAGTTCATTACACTAATCTGCTCTTTTATAAACCATTTTATTGATGTTTATTTGACATTCCTGAAAATATAAAAAGCTACGGTTATCGTGTATTTGAAGCGTTAAAGGTAAAACATTGTGAGACGACGAGGGTGCACCAGACACCAAGTCTCTCAGACTAGCTTTACAAATTTGATGTGATATGATAAATATTTAATTTTTTTTCTTATTGTAATACCTCAGACATCTATCATGGAAAAGGTAGCGCTATTTTTTCAACCATGTGAAAGGGCATTAATATATATGTTCAAAACTCAATGTGTTAAAAGTGTTCCTTAACCTGACTTACCCTCATTTACTCTCACATTTTTATAATTCTTACAATTCAGGATATCAACTATTTGGCTGTGACTGATTTAACGTGATTGGTGCATAATAGTTCTGACATATATCTACTTATTGGTGCAGAATTATGACTATCAAAAGTGGTCTAAGAGCGTTTTCTTCAAGCTATATAATGTTTTCCTATCATGCCACACAAGAGGTGCGCAACAAGGAATGCGGAAGAGACTGGTGTTTCCCAAGTTGTGACGTAAATTTATTAAGAGGTGGCGTAGTTAAAAGGTCAGAGCCACTACACACATGTTTTTTTTTATCATGCAGGTCTGGTACTGAACGGTGTGCGCATATCTGAGCTTGCCAAGGAGAAAGATCCGAGGATAGAGAAAGAAGGATCAGTCTCGCTCTACAGAAGGAGACCCCGGACTGCCAAGTAGGTTGGACAAGAGTCAAATCGTGTTGTCTAAACAGAGTCATCAAAATAATGTTTCATTTAGCAATTCTCTAAGTTTACTAGTGGTGTATATTGGTAATGAGATTAGAGCGCAATTATTGCTCCTGTTGGTAAACTTCCTCTTTGAAGTCAATTGCTTGCAGGCAAGGACCATAATTTTGCGCCCTAACGATTTCAGGGCTTTCCTCATGAGTCCATGAGGTCTACTAGTACTGTAACAGTCTTTTTCCTCTAATTTTATCGTCTTTCTCTTTTTTCACACAGACCAGACCTATTCCCCGACGATGAAGATCTGGGTGAGATGCAGTCTACACAGCCGGTAAGCTTTCCTGTGTTTACATTCCACTCTAGTGATTAGTCCAGTGTTGTCCACCTGTCGATGTACCTATCCGGGTCCTTTCTAAGTGTGTCTGTTTTTTTCTTATAAGTCAACGGTCTGAGCTTCGAATTAAGGCAAGACTACATGAATCATTTATATGTATTGGTCAAGGACATTTGACGATGTTGGCTTTGAGAATAGAGACCTTAAGCACACGCACCGTGTCTCACTACGCGTACGTGAAAATCGGGAAATCAGATGAAGGAAACTATAAAAATAATGAAACCAGTTTCTAAAAATAGACCCACAGACGTTTCCGTCATGCTCACGCGTTGGCTGCTTAAAGTCTGTAATAACTGGGTGAAAAATTTTTTAGGTACACTCAGTACGCAAAAAAATTGGGTCTTTGTTGTCCTCCTTGATCGCAATCTCATTGGTACATGTAATATAAAAGACTGAAAGAGGAGCGATAAATGCGACCTAGTTTGGGAGGCGTTTTCATTCTGATCACCGGAATTGGATGAAAAAAAGAACTAACAAAATTTTTTCGTTCAGTTATTGTCTTCGTTGCATTGCCGAAAAGGTAAAATGTTAAAATATTTATTCACACCTACATGAGCCTATAACTAAAACAAAAAAGAAAAACTTCAGCAAGAAGTAAAAGAAATTAAAATGACATGTCGGAATAATCTTATGTCTACACATAGAAACATGAATTAGCTTTCTAAAGCATTTTCACCACCCAAATCTTACTGCAAAGCTGAAAGACAGCATTTAAAAAAGAAATTAATGCTCTGTAAGGTTCACAATGTTGTCACTTTTATCACACAAAAAAAATTCTTTGTAAGTTTGTAATGCGAAATGTAGTGAGATATAATATACATGTAGTGTATAAAAATAAAAATAATGAATAAATAAAATATGTCTTGGAAGAATTGCCTCATTGTTATTCTATTGCACGATAAATTCATATTTTTCTAATACTACCTTGATTAAAAGTATAAGGGCAACTAAAATATAAATGAGAAACTTGTTAATATTTAAATCCTTTTCAAGTTCGATTACCTTGAAACCTCATCTAATCATACTTTTTGACTTTTATCCGACATTTTCCGAACTGAGGAATGATTTTTGTTCCTGTGAGGTTCTTGGGATTTTTTATATTTTAGTCTTCAAAATTGTGCTGCTAAAAAGTGTTGTTTTTTTTTTAATGAAGAGTGAGATTGAAATTAGTGTATCTTTGAGCAAAATTGATCCAGACATAAATAGAGGAGTTTGTTTATTGGCTTTCTCATAATATTGTTGCCTTTGCTTTTTTTTTAAATTTCTTTAGTCCGGTATATTTTTTGCTACCATTTTACTCATTTCGTTCAGTATGATTTTTACCACGATTTAGTATAGAAGCCAAGGCAGAGAGAAACTCCTAAAAATATGACTCTTCCGTAGAGAATATCTATCTGGAATGATATGGTTGTAGTTGAAAGTATAGTTCAATATTAGGCCTACGGGTTTGGTGGCTAATTAAATACAAACTGTAAGTAAGCACTTCGCTTAGTCGGATTTTATCTTAAAATTTTTATACCCCCTTATCATAATCCTTTAATAAAGTTAACTGCATTTTGTTTGTTTTATTTAAAGTACCTTAAAATTAAGTTTTTTTCTTTTCACGTTATCAAAAAAGTTATTTAACCACGATTTAAATGGGTTGTTCGTTCCAAAAAATCTAAGGCAAAATATATTTTAAATTACCGGCAATGAAAAAAGTTTATAAATGATATTTTACTATCTTTTATTAGATAAGTGATTGATTGCAAAGATGTTTCATGTCATATAGGCTTTGAAGCTACTTCCTAACAGATTCTAGTTTAGGTACTGCAAGCATTAATGGTGAAAAGAAATACACTCGCATTGACTCGAGAAAAACAGCCGCTACTCTACAGTATCTTATTGATTTTCCATGAACTTCCCAATTATATTATGGGGATATAAACAAATAGTCAACAGTTTTGGTTTGCTTGTTGTTATTTCTTCTCTGTAGAGGAAAATGCTTTGTTTATAATGAAAATGAAACTAATACCCAGTCTTAAGAGGTAGAATAAGTTTGACACTGGAAGGGTTTTTTTTCAATATCTGTGTATTTAAATCTTCATATGAAAATCTGTGATATGAGCCTGGAAATTTTTTTAGCTTTAATATTGTCCCGACTTTAAATTCAGAGCGTCAATAATAATAATTGAAATCCTGGCGTTCGATTGGAAAAAAAATTTTTTTCAAACGCCCTAGGGTGTGAATAAGTTTAGCCTCCTCTATACATAGCGCTGTTTGACAAACGTAGGTTCACAAGTTTTCATAAAAGACTTTGGCATATCAAATAAGTAGTATTTGGGGAAAAAATACTTAATTTGTTTTTTTTTATCTTAATATTTGTGAAATGTAAACCAAGAACTATTACTAAACTCGAGAGACTGCTTTTGAGTTTTAGGAAGATCTGGTTATCTTTCTTATCTGTTTGTCGCAAAATGAAAGCAATTTGAGCTACTTTAAGCTAATTCATTCTCTTTTATTGTATTGTATTGGATGTAAATGTGTATTCTATAGGTGCCATATCAAAGTTAAAACATTTAGGAAGACACGCTTAGGTGTATCAAATATAACTACGCGTTCGAAAAAAAATCTATTGTTATATTTACGATCGGTTGGTGAATTTCAGTTGAACGTTTAATTGCTTTTTGTCCAACTCTGTGTTGTTTTTCGTTTAGTTAATTTTTTTCGCGCTTATCTGAACGCATAACAAAAGTGTCTTAAACTATTTTATCATTTTAAAAAAGGGAACATTTTCTTTGTTTTATTTCATTTTAAACTATTTGAAATTTTATTTGTTTTACATCTGGCAACAATATTGAGTTATTTGTTTTTGTTGTTTTTCTGCTTTTGTTTTTGTTTTTTTTTTAATTTGGGGGGGGGGGGGGNTTAAGTAAGGTATTAAGGTTCTTTTCTTCAAGATTCACATGGAGCTTTACGGTACCTTCGAGTAGAAATGAATAAAAAATATAAGACTCGGATAAAAGACATCTAGTACGTAACAGGACATGTAGATTTGTCGAGGAAGCAATTTTCATTGAATTGATTTTATTGTTTGTATGTAAATTCATAAATTAAAAACAATATATAAAAGATGAGATCGCAAGTTTGACAATGATAGAGGAGTTAAAAAAACCAGCATATTAGAAATGTATAATTGCGGGCTAAGCATTGTTAGCTCTAAGAAGTATCAAAAGCTTCTGTAATGTTCACTATAATATCCAAAGAATATAACATGACCATTATGGCCGTAGTACTGCTTTGTATAAGCACAATCTGACGGTTACTTTATGCTATTAATTGAAAGGATTTGAGCAAAGGTTTACTGACTGTAATGGGATTGGTGGGGGGGGGGTGGGGGGGGGGACTCTCGACCATCTAAACCTATGATTAATAGACACACATTTATTTCTGTAAAGGAAAAACGAAAGATGAGGCAGTAGATATGCAAAAAAAAACTTTTATAGGACAAGAGAATTGTTTTTATAAAGACTTATTTAAAAAAAAAAGAAAAAATTTCGTTGACCCTTAACTCCGTCATACTTTGAATATTTACTTCGCCTTGAATAATTATTGTACTTGCAAGGCATGGAAATAAATTTGATATTTAAAAAAAGATTGGCAATGCTGCTGGGTAAACCAGGCTGTTGTTATTTTATTATATCAAAATGTTGCTTTTAAATAATGGTACTAGTAGTTTAAGGATACAAACCGAGTAGTCCTAAAACCCAAGATACGTTTATGTTAGAGATCACAATTTCTTATTGCTGGCTAGCTGACTTAAGATAACAAGGTAGTTCAGCTTCTGTTAACGAACTTCACTTTGAAGCTGTTTAACTACGGTTTTGCACTTGTATCTTTTATACCTACTCGGATGACAATACAATTGCATTTTATACTTCTCGATTAATGTTAATATTGTTTTAGGTGTAAAATTATTTGACTTTGTGACAAAAACACATGAGAAGTTAGTATTCTCTAGACTTTATTATCTTTGTATAATTTATTGTTTATGCAACGATAAAATGTTATTTATTTAAGCCCCAAGTCTTTTTTACCCATTTCAGTGCTCTGGTTAAGTCTATACTTTTATATATGTGTCGTAACCAGAGCAAATGAGTGGTACGTCGCAATTTTCTCATAAGTATGCTTTGATATTTTTAATAGTATTTTTTCTGAACATTTAAAAGTTTAAAATTTCAATAAATTAGCAATATTATACGGGAAGGTATTATGCATAATTTTAGTTGTAAAAAGCGTATTACAATTTCAGACATGCTTCCCATTCTCGGTGGTTGCGAGACATACTGTATCATATGAATATTCTAGCAAATTCTGCTGTTTTTTTACCACGAACTTAAAAAAATTGTATAGTTGTGCTTACAGGCTAAAGATAACTCAGTTGATAGGCGTTTGGATTTTAATTCATAAATTAGTTGTTTTTTTTATTAAAGCAGATGCCGTGGTAGGAAGACTTGATTGTATGTCTGTGATCTTCTTTTAGCAGCGTCTAAAACGAATGGTTTCCGTGCGCCGTAATGAAGAGCTGTGGACTTCGAGAACATGGCATTACCCTTGGAAGACTATCCAACATAAGAGTACAGACATGCGTGAAAACGATAAGGGGTGGCGTCAGCTGCAGGAGAGTGACACAGATACCACAAACCTTAAGCCCAATAGCAAGCAATATGATAACTTAACTTTTCGCCGAAAGCGAAAGAGCCTGACCAACGGATACTCGATACCTTACCGATATGGTGACACAATGGACGACGCTCCGACCAGTTTAAAGTCAGTGTACCGCGGACGTTTGTATGACCATAGTTTTGAGGATTTCGGTGGAGATTCGAGTTATGCCGTCCACCCCGATGAACAAGAGGCGAAAGTCCAGGAAGAAGAAATCGAGTCTGGGGTTGCGGAGGTCCGCAAGATACCAGAGTGTCATTATGAGACGATTTCTCTTTTTAAACCTAAAGCGGCGGCGCAAACGTCAGATGCTCATCATGGTGATGCTGACGATAAAAATACATTTAAAGGAGATTACCATGAAGATCCAGTGTATCATAGCGGCGTCGAGGATAGACGATTCACGCAAGACCATGAAGGTCTTTCTCAAAGCCGCTATGTAAATATTGAGTTTGATGACAGAGGAGGTGGTAGCGACAATGATGATGATGAGGAGGTAGATGATGACGAAAGCATTTTCAAACCAATACATGGGCGAGAAAGTTCAAGTGGCATAGGCAGCACAGATGTTATCCACAGCGACACTAGCCAAGAAAAAGATGAAGGAAAGTTTCAAGGACTTTTCGAAGCACTGGAAAGTTTCAACAAATTCTTCGAAAACATGCCACCAAATGAAGCTGATGATGGTGATGACCCCACCACGGAGAGCGCTGGAGAAGCTATTCTGAGTGCCCGCGTCAATAGTATTGATACCAGCGAAAGAAAGGATGGAGTCGAAAACACTGGGGACAAAGTAGCAGGAAATCAAGAAGATGGTAATACGTGGGTCTGGGCTACCTATAAAGAAACACAGGGAAATCACAGCAAACAATCTGGGCTTTACAAAGCTCACATAGAAACTACGACTGTGGTGTTACCATACAGAGTGGCGGTGCACATGCGCGAGAAGGCAGACGGCGGAAGTGGTATCTCTCCAGCTGCCAGAGTGATGCACGCCGGGATGGAGTTGGACCCGAGCTTTGCCCGACTGGTACATGCAATCCATTTCTACTAGTCGTAACACTGTGTAAACTGGTCCTGACTACTAGCATTGCATATTTGTGGATGCTGCCTGTTTGGTCTAGAACATGCTTGACTGTTATCGACTACACTGTTTTGGCTTGCCTAGCATGAGTCAATGTGTAGAGCTCGAACTGTTCCAGCTAGACCTATGAGCTTTTTCTTTCTTTTCATCGAGTTTTGTTACATGATATAATTCTGTTTATGTTTTCTAGATTTCTTTATTCTTACATCTCTTTGTTACCGTGTATATTAAGTTGTTTCAAGACAGTGCATTTGACAATTTTCTAACGGGTATCTAAAATCAGTGTTTAAGACGTTGACAAAGATTTAAGCCTCAAAATCTCAGAATGATTTGGATTGGGGACGTTTTGGTGGAGCTGTGCTTTTTTTCATCAAAGTTTTATCAAATGACGCTATAGACAATTTAATTTGAAAGAAATTTTCATCCTAGCACAAAAAGCTTTATAGAGAGGTCTTTTAAATACAGCAGGCATAAGGGAAAATAGAACTATTTTGCGTCTAAAATCAACGTACCTTATGATACTACCTACCTTCAGTTGCGGTTAAACTTAGAGGAAAAGGAGTGATAAACCTTCGAGTCAAGGAATAAGGCCTTCTATTTTTTTTTAGTTATTTTATTTCATTTTGTATAATCCATTTTTAGTTCTTTTTTTTTTTCGTTTTTTTTTTGTTTCATTTTTATTAGTCTTATGTTAAAATTTGTTTTCGAATTAGACCTAGTTTATTTACCCTCTTATTCCGCATGTTGTATTACTTGTCTGTGAAATTAAAAAATTAGTAATCGGTATTTTAAAATTGGGAAACATTCTAAAACATGATCAATACTTTGTTTACAGTAGGTACATAGTGCTCTGCGCTTTTTCATGTTTTATAACCATTAGTCCTCTTTGTCTAACACGGACCAGTGGACGTACAATAAGCCTTGAGACCGTTCTTTCACAAAGATTTATAGGACTTTTTTCCTTAACCAATAATGCCTCTTTTAAATTAGAATTTATTTTTTAGCATCCCTCCAACCTACTCAAAAAATAAACTTGTTGTGTCCCAGTGAGTTCGAAAAATGATAAATGATAAGTTTTGACAGCGCCAAAAATTATATTTTTTTTCAAGTAAGAAGTTTGTTTCATGAAAAAACTGTAATATGTCATCGTCGTAAGCTCTCATTTTCAAAATATGAAGCAAGAGCACCCAAGACTAATAAGGCACTGTTTGACAATATTCGTTTTAAATTGAAACCCTTAAGAAAAAAAGTAAACCTTTACACAAGTTTTTTTAAAAAATCGAGGTTACAAAAAAGCTAATGTCATAGTTGTTAATATATTTTAAAGTGCGTGAATAAACTTTTCGAAACTAAAAAAAAATATCAACGTTTCAAAGTTCTGACTTTTTAACTGATTTATCCTGGTTGCCTCAAACAGTTAGATAATTTTGTCCGAAATTATACCGAAGCACATTTACAAGATAATATCCATTGCGATTTTTACACCAATTTTTGTAGGTTTGCGTGCCTGTGAGACGCTAAAACTTGTAGTTTACACAGCTGAATTGTTTTTATCATTGGGCCTAACTGAAATCTGCTTGCCTCTTTCAAATGGCTTTTGTGTTTTCCAACATACCTCGTAGAGCGTAGAGGAAGGTTGTAAGCACTCCTCACTTTTTTCTGTAGTTAAGGAGGGCGAAGAATAGCACCGACTCAAAAATTGTTAGATCTATGTCAATTTACAATTATCTCTAAAGCTTTAATATTTTACGGTCTTAAAGCTGTTAAAGCTATTTTCATGATTCTTGCTTGTTATATGAATTGGTAAGGCGACCTGGATAAACCAAACACAAATCTTATAGTCTAGTTTGGATTAATCTTCATAAAACCAAAATCTATATTTTTAGATCGGTTCACGATAACCTCTAAAGCTTATGTATTATACGGACACCTGGCCATTTAAACACGTGTCGTGCTTCTGTTATTCTGTCGTTGTATAAGAAGCATCCTTGGGAAATTCGAGGATATAAAACTCATTCAAGAAACAAAGTAAATCAGGCTTAAATCGCCGAGATAGTAGTTTTGAATTACCGCCCTTGAAAACAAGACCCGTTAAGTTGTAAAACCTTTTCTTTTTGCTTTGAAATGAAATTTCTCGGTTGCACGAAATCCAGAATCAAAATTTCTTCAATATTTGAAAGGATATGAAAAGACAGATTACTTTTAAATTTTCACAAAACTCAATATGTTTGAACCACAGCTGGTGGTTTTTCAAAGGTGATCTTGTTTTTATAGAAACTTTAAAAGCTTTACTACGGCATGCGAGATGAACTTAATTTTAAAGTAGAAAGGGCATGTAATGTGTACTAAACCATGCAACAATGTTTTATTTTTTTGTTTTGTTATTTTGTTTATATTAGACCTACATGGTTATGTACTCATGTATTGTCTTTGGCTCATTATGAACGCCAAACTATTTTGTAATAGAATTGATTTAAAAAAAACATAAAAGTTGCGTTAAAAATTTCTTTGACATAATTATTTTTTCCTATTAAAAAAACAAGGACCAATGCAATTTTTGTTACTAAATTCATATTTTAACGCTGAATATTGAGTACAATAAATAAGAACTTTTAATGCAAGTTAAAAAAAATTTTTAATGCTATAAGTATGTTTTTTTCAGTAAACTAGAAAAAAAAATATCTTTCAACACGTGCAAATGGGTCGGATCTTACAAATTTAATATTACAACGCTTTGAATCTTTGAAAAATACACATTTAAGCTTCCAGACTTTAAAAACTGTATTAAATTTTCAGATTTTGTCGAAAGTTTTAGATACTCCTTGATTCAAAATTTAGAAGAAAGGATAAATGAATTGACTTTTAAAGCGCTTTTTCTCATAGTAAAATGTCCGACATTTGGCTCATTTTCACTGGTTCTTAGGCAACAGTATTTGTCATGGGCTTGTTTGTTTGCATGAAACATGCACTGCATAAATTGTGTACCCAAATACTAAAAGTAATCGTATATATATGTTGTGGTGGGTGGTTTGGCTTTTTTTTACCTTTCGTTTTCTATCAGAAATAGAAGTTTTATTCTACTATATATTATTTATGAAGAACCAAAATCACTGCCGATTTTCTAAGTGCAGTGTAGGACTAATAGAGAGTCGGCAGAGCGGAGTCCGACATCAGCCATTTCGGTTTTTTTTCTCTCCATTATTAATTAAACTGGTTGTAAAAAAAAACTCTAACATTGATCGATGTTTTCTGGCTCGCGTGGTCAGTCACACGTACGAGAGATTTTCTTATCACACGCAGGAGAGATTTTCTTAACAACACATAATTATGGCTGTTATGATATGATATTTTTATATTTATTTATACAGACAATATACAGCCCGATGGGACATATCGAAAATAATTGGTGTTGTTGGGACACAAAATGGATAGAAAACAGATACAATAAAAACGGAGAACACAATAAACTGAATAATACTGTGATAAACAAGAAGTAAGCTGTAAAGCGATAGAGGAGGGTTTTAAGAGTTAGGCTTACAAACAAACTCCCATACCAAACATTCAGTAACAGCAGATACAAATCTTGCCCTCAGCGCCGATTCACGTATTCAGCTGAATTTTCTTTACACACTTAGAAAACTTTTCACAAATTTAATAACTATTAAGGTGCAGAGTATAGGCTAACCGTACCCGCAACGAAGCTAGGTATGTTCTACCATGGCGTGTCTTGTCTTGTTCAGGTGTTTAATAGGTTGAGTGGAGAAACCATCTAAAAACCTTACGCTAACTCGAGTGGCCTAAGGCGTTCACCATGCGATAAATATTCAAAGTATTATTATAGGACTGTTCCATGAACCTTACAAAAATTCTTTAAGAGGAGTTCCCCTTGAGCAATGGTGAATTTTTAGACTTAGATTCAGCACAAGAATTACTCGAATAAATTACCAAAGAATAGTTCGCTGGTGATACCAACTTTTGAATTTTCCACACTTGAGAGATTAGTCCTGAAACAGTGCCATAGCCTGGGCTTGTTTAGGAGCTTGGCTTTTATACCGATAAAAATTTCGACCTGTTTCAATCGGTAAAGTCGTTTTAGAGATTTGATCTCACTTTTTTATATTCATCATACGTACATAAAAGAGAAGATGTATGCATCTATAATAAATCCATGCACTATTCCTATTATGGTCAAAGATTTAAAATTCTAAATAAATTTTCTATTTTTTCTTTCACCATACACTCTCTCTATCCTTCTCTCTTTCTTTCTCTATCTTTGTTTCAATCTATCCCTATCGTTTTGGCCTTTACTCGATCCGTTTCTGTTTCTATCTGTCTCCAATATAAGCTTATTTCTATCTCTTTCCCGTCTTTTCTTGTTCGATTCTCGTCTCTATATTAGTTCCTAGCTCCATCAGTCGTTCTTAATCATCTACATTTTTCTCTCTGTTGTGTTTCTAAGTATTTGAGAGTTGATGTCCTGTTTTTCTCTAACATTGAGAAAACTAACTTTTTGTTGATTTTGATATTTTGAGTATCCCTCATTTTTGCCAAACGTAGGCTATTTCGTTACCGTGTGCTTAGCGCCGGAAACTTACAGATATAGTCTACAATACTGTGTCCCCTATTTTGTAATGCATTTTCAAAATATAGAAAAATTGATTATGGTGACTAAGAGAGTAGATAGAATGTTGGTCAACGTAGGCATGGGGATAGCTGCAGTTAGGAACATTATGAAAGAAAGCGGTGGTTGTGTTGCCTCATTTTACTTGCCCAAGATCGTTTAAAAATTAAGCGAAATTAATACTTTTTCAGTCAGTTGCAATTTCATAGTTTGGAAAATAATCACTAATAGTAGTAATGATAAAAATAATAATATTAATAATGATCTAAGCTTTTTCGTTGCTTGTACAGTTTTATTGGCATGTTGTATGTTCCTAATAATGATGTTATAACATACCACGAACAGAGCTTCTAAAAGGTTTTACAGCAAAACAAACTCAAAAAAGCTACTATTTGCATAGTGACAAAAGAGTTTTATTTCATTTCCATGTTGCAACATACAACTGCAAAGAATGGAACCCACAATACGAGCATTAATTTATATTAGAAAAAGAGTATTGCTTAATACCATTGTTAAAAAATACAACCGTCTAAGATGAAACGTAAACTCAGTTCCTTCTTTATTCAATTGTTACAACACAGAACCTCCTAAGGTAGAACTCGTTTTTGTGCTTCTTCGTGAGGTTCATAAACGAATGTTGCCCTGTGACAGCATGTTACGAACAATAAAGAAACTCATAAAATATTTCTCTACAAAGTAACACAAGATTTGCGTTCTGTTTCATTGTGACAGCATACAATCACTTAAGTTGAAACCATCTAAGAAAAAAATAAATTTAGTGTAAACGAAGAACGCTAATCTACTCCATTGTTACAGCTGAATTTAGTGAATACGACCAAATTAAATGGAACTCACGAACTAGTTCTTTATGAAGTGACAAAAAGTGCCACTCCATTCCATTGGTTACTGAACAATAGCCACCTGAATTGATTTAACAATGGGATTGTTTATAAAGTGACATAATTTTTCGGCTTTATTCCTCTGTTTACAGCACACAACCACAAAAGATGGTATCACGGAGGATATCATCTACGCTGGGTCTGGATGCCACTATGACAACTCGGAGGACTGTTCTGTGATCGGGTCAGGTACAGGGGATGAGATCATCACAGGTGTTGTGGTGGTTACCACCACCACCACCACACCACGGCCTTCTACCACAGCCAGGTGAGTCGAAGCAATCCTGAGAAACTATTCTCGCTCATTTTAAAGGTCTCGTTGACATTCTTGTAATTGTATCATAAATACTTTAATATAGGGATAAGAATAGAACTTCCACAGATGAGTAAAGTTGCGAAATTTTGACTTGTAGGGACATTGTTTTACATTGTTTCTCCTTGAAAGACATTTGAGGCAGTAAAAATCATGTTTGATGTTTCAATTATGAGCTAAGTTATTTTAATTTGGACAATCGGGGATCAGTGTGACCCATTGTAGTAAAATGCAGGGAAACTTTTGCTATTTAACTAGGTGAGGTTTATATTGTGAGGAAACACACTTCCTGGTCTCAGTGGTATGTGGTGATGTGTGAGAACGTTTCTACTGAGCTAGACTTATAAAAGCATTGACGGAAAAAGTCACACGTGACACGGGGACAAAACGCAATGACTTTTTAAATATAAAAAAAAATTATCTTTATTTAAGATACGTCCAGAGACTTTAAAATGTTTTTTTATTTAATTTTTGAAAGGTTAGAATCACATTTTTTCTTGCCTCCAACCCAGGCCAACACCACCTTGCAAGGGACATGACTGCGAAAGCTCTTCAAGGCTACGACTTACCCCAGGGCCCGGAACTACTCGCTCACCAAAAGATTTAGGTTCCGGTTCCGGGTCTGGATTGGGGAAAGGATCAGCGTCAGGTGATGGAAATGGCTACAGTGTGAATGGCCCACGGGGTGCAGACAAAGATGGCTTGAACGGTCATCAGATTGTTGATAACTACGATGAAGATAGCACAGCTGAGCCCGGCAAGCAAACGGATAAAGGTGGAAGTAGCATTAATTTAGGTGAGAAGTATAAAGGAATCTGCTGCTCTTGTAACAAACAGGAGGACCTAGAAAATTGAGGAAGATAAAGAGACGAAGAAGAAGATGATGAAGAAGAAGAAGAATGAGAAGGATAGAAGGAAAAAAGGAGGACGAGAGGGAAGGACAATGGGAGATTAAGAGGAGAAGAATAGCTCTAAAAATATCAAGAATATGATTGACATTATTATAGATAAAAAAAAAACTATTAGGCTATACTTTTTGCGTTAGATTGTTTCGTGGGTTTTGTTGTTGGTTTTTTTTTAGTTGTTTTTTTTTTTTGTTGGCAGCTTCGGTATCACTGAACTGCAAATCTGCTTGTTTAAACGTTCCTATAAAACCTTTTCAGCATCAGTGATATAGGTTGTAAATACGAGTGCTAATCATTTCTCATCTTTTAAACTTTTGCAGTTGAGTTGTTAGGCAGTCGGATAAAGTATACGCCTTTGTGAGATTAGAGACCTTTAGCACACGCACCGTATCTCACTACGCGTACGTGAAAATCGGGAAAATCGGGAAAGCAGATCAAGGAAACTACTAAAATAATGAAACCAGTTTCTAAAAATAGACCCACAGACGTTCCCGTCATACTCACGTGTTGCTGCTTAAACTCTGTAATATCTCGAAAAGTGACTTTATAATTACATTTGCATTTTGTTGTTTTTTTTACTTAGAAATTAAAAATTATGACTCTAACCTTCCTATATCCTCATATTGCTAAATTTCAAAACAAAACAAAAAATTCCATTTTGGATAAACATTATAGTTGAAACTAGTGGTGGTCGACTTTTGCCTAATTTGCATTGTGCGCCTCCTATTTGTCCATTTCTTCGTTAACGCATTTTAATTTGTCTATCCATGTAATGCAATAATTGTTGTGTTTTACAAGTTTCCGGATGTCAACTAAAAGAGTTACGTGTTTTTTGCTATTATTGTTGCCACAGGCTTGATTCTCGGCGTCCTTGGCAGTGTCTTACTTGCTGTCATTGTGCTGGCCATAGCCTTCTGCAAACTACGCAGCCGCGACGAGGGCACGTACAAAGTAGACGAGACGCAAAACTTTTCAGCATTGCACTCGAAAAAGACTCAGGGCAACGGCGCCATGGCCTCCGGAAGTGAATCAGGGGGCAAGCGTGGCAAAAAGAAAGACGTGAAAGAGTGGTATGTGTGATGTGACTCGTGAGCAGAGAGTTAAAAAGTTATGGATGAAGCTTCAGACTGCTTTTAAGGAAGGTATGAACGGCTAGTGTTAATTGATTTTTTTTTTGTTTCCTTGCTTACAGTTTATAGAAACAGATTTCTTTCATTGTGATGATTTTCTCAGAGTCGAATTTTACTTTGTACAAAGCTGAAGACAGTTTTAGACCTTAGGACAAGAAAATGAAATGTCATATCATCCAAATTCATGAAGTTTTGCCGTCCGAGTGACATGGAAAGATCTTTTCCTTATTACTACTCCGGAATCTGAATTTCGCCTATTCCTGTATGGATTTCAAAGCAAATTTATATTGGCTACGAGTATCATTCAGAGGATACATTCTTCAGAACGATTTATGCTCGTTTTTCCTTGAAATCCAAAAGAGGTTTTTCTTCTTCCGTTTTATTCATTTATAATAGTTGAAAGAAATTGGTGTGGCATTTGAAAGTTTGCTACTTTAATAATGATCAGACTAGGCTGTACATAAACTTAAAAACATCAATTTCTGTAATAACCTGCAAATGCTTTACAGGTGGAAAGATGGTTTTGTAAGCTGTGAATGCCTCTTGCGTGTTAACAATAAAATCCATGCATTTAAACATGTCTGTACTTGGAGGAAATCACAAAGTAGGAAAGAACAATTATTTCTTCTATTTTTTGTATGTACTGACGTAGTGTATAAACAAGAATATAGAATGATTTTTTTGTGTGTGTGAATGTTGAAAGTTATATCATGACATTATTTTCTTAACAAGATGAACCTGCCATTTTTTGTATCATGCGGTCTACTCCTGAACATAACACTGTAGTTGATCTCTCTTTTTGTACTTTGTTCGACACTATTGTGTTCTCTCCATATCATGTGAACTTAATAATGATGGATAATTTGCTGTGAATAAAAGAATTTGTTGCTGGGCTTTATCCAAGGGGTTTTGGGCTGTTTTGAGGAGAATTTTGTGTTAGGTTGAGCTTTACCGAGCGTTGTTGAGACTTAAGTCTCAAAGTCTTACATAGCCTAGTAGGGTCATGCCTACATTTTGAACGCAAAGTTAATTTAGAAATTACCTAGCTTTCATGAGGAATTCTTTCAGCCTTTTTTTTAATCACAATTCAAATAATTATTGCTTACTACTATGTCTAAAGATCAATTTTGTTACATTCTCTGTAAACAAGCATTTGAATAATTATATTGAAGCTGTACTTAAATTCTGTCAATTTCTGCTCATCATAATCTCAATGTCTTTGCCGAATATTTAGAAAATGTATCCAACGCCAACAGTAGCTAAAAAATTATGAATATTTGGAATGAAAAATTTTGTGGATATGTTTTTTTTACTTTAATTCGATACAAACTTAATTAATTTAAACCAGTGGTTATTTCGTGATCCTTCCACGCTACCGACTCTGTGAATTGACAGCAGAGGTGATCTTCACGCGAAGCCAGATCAATTGAAAAAAGAAATGTAGGCCTATTTGTGATCTATACACGAAGCCAACTCAAAGAAAGAAACAAATTTGTCATCTTTACACGCTGTCAAATCTATTGAAAAAAGGAGGTGATTTGCGATTTCTACCCATAGCAGTTCTATAGAAATCAGCTCTATAATATTTTTTTTTACCTTTTCCCTTCGCCAATTCAGTTTTAAATCAGAGTTGAATCGTATCTCTTCTCGTTGCTGTCTCAACCGAGCTCTAGCTGAAATGTTCTGTGCTCGAATATTTGCGGCACTGAGGTATCAGCCTTTTAGGTATTCTGCTATTTGAATTTTCAAGATGCCTACACAGGCCGCTGATAAATAACACTGGTCATTCCTGGGTAACGGCTGGTAACAACTGTGAAGCATTCAAGTCTGAGCCAAATAGAGCCACATAATTCATTATCTTTTTTACTTTTAAAACATAATTTCATGAACATATCAATAACCTGAGTGGTTACAATATTTTTCACTGTTATGTTGCATGGAGTTGTCAATGTTGTAGTCTTGGTCCCACAAAGCAAGCGTTTATCAAAACTTTTTATTTCAATCATGAGAAGGCCTGTGTTTGTCATGATTTTTTAAATTGTGGTTTTTTTTTTCAAATGAAAGACGTATAAAATTAATAATTATTGGCAATGTCTAATGCTTCAACTATACTGCGCATTTTGTAAACATACATACTTATATGACTTAATACAACCAGTATTGAGCCAGGATCGTAATTTTATTCTTCAGGCTTTGGATTGGATGCGTTGATTTGTAAAGTCATGTGATTCGAGATGAACAAGGACAATTGTTGTATAGTACTTGAGCATACTTCTACATCATGATTGTATTGTGCTATGATTATCCTATCTGAATCCCTTACAGTAATTTGTTCATTTTTATAACTTTCTAATTCGCAAAAGAGTGAGTATTGAGATAAGTGCATGAACAAATGTATTGCGAACTAAAAATCGATTACTACAATGTCTATTTTTAAATCGATTCTGTTCCTAAGCTCGTCGATCAATAAGTTAGCCAACTTGCTGGGATAGCAGCTGGGTAGAAAATGGCTACAGTGATTACGCCTTTTAGCACTTCCCTGTATCATCACAAAAGGTCTAAAAACACCCAAAAAGTTCTTAGATGTTTTACTTCTTTACGCTTAGTTTTTGGCCGATTTATCGGCTTCATGGTGTTTGGGGCATTTATTATTGGGCCTATATTATAGTCTCCAGAGAGATATTATGTGTTAAGAAATTTAAAAAAAATAGAGATGACTACACGGGGCAGACGCTGCACGCCTTTTGCCCCCCAAACAGCAGACAGAGTACATGTATCTGTGAGACTCAAAGAAACTGACATTGATTCTTTGCGTGATGGGCGTTAGCTGGACGGCTAAACTATTAAGTTTGCTGGAATTTTTGTGAAATCTTTTAACACGACGTGGAAAGATTTTGTAATGAGTCTTTGTTTGTGATATTTACGTCAATGTGTTTGTATCCTGTTACTAAAGCTTTATGATTTATACTTCATGGAAGGGTGTGAATAAATTTTGCGGAGTAAACATTAATTTGTGAATGGAGCTCTGAAGAATCTTAAAACAAAAGGATTGACATACGCATATTTTTTTCGTTCGTTTAATTTCAACATGTGTGTGTGCGTGTATTTTGTTGTTTTTTGTTGTAATTCTTAGAAAAACCATAGCAGGCTGGTGTTGTCTAATATTTGGATTCTTCTTTTGCCCAAACTAAAGTTAATATGTTTATTATAGGACAGACTTCAATCATATTTGAACCCGGCTATTGGCGGTCCCTCTCATGTGAACTCTTTTTTTTATTTAATAGACTTCGAAATACTACGTATCTATCGTGAGGAAATTCGTTGTGGGGAGTGGAAGAGAATCGAGAGCTAACTTTACTCTGTACCCTTAAGCCCGTCTCACATGATACGTACCGTACCATATTCCGTGCGGAAGACTCAGGACCGACCATCTCTGGACCTGTGATCAGTTTTTCCTTTCACATGATGCGCTTCCATGTGAGAGAGTGAGGTTGATATGATTTTATAGGAATAGATTTTTTTAAAGTCTTCGGTCCAGAGACGATCAGGATTCGTCAGTACGGGATACGCGTCATGTGAAACGTGCTTAAGGCTTAGATCATTACAAGGCGTAGGAAGTCCACAAGTCCCAAAACGTAGAAACGGTGAAAAAAACCTACAACATATATCGCGTTCACACAGATATGGATGCGCATCAGAAACTGCATATTTGATCCAGATATTTTGTGTGTAGGTGAAAAAGTATATTCTTTTCAATAATTAAAAAGCATTTGATGTTTTTGCATAGCTTTTAGGCCTCTCTGAAAATACAATTAGAATAAGGGGACGTTGAAAAATGTGTCAGAAAAAAACACCCGCACCTAAGTTTTTTCCATGATTCCTTACCAACATCAAAAACCATGTTCATTCCTTACCAACATAAAAAATGATGTTCATTCTTTACCAACATAAAAAACTATGTTCATTCCTTTCACACGCGCTTTTACACGTGTTCGATGTTTCGCGATAAAGGGAGCGTCCTATGTGAACGGGCCAACATGTAACTGCCAACGTCATTGGGGGAAAGCCAGGTTTTGAGAACTCTGAACTGTAGGTCATATTTTCAGTTAGTTAAAACGCGGCATCTACAGTTTCACCGGGTGGTTCAAATTTGAAACGTTTAATTATTCTTTTTATTACATTGTTGAGTTTAATGTGTTTCAGCAGCTGTTGCGTTTTATTTTGCAAATTTAAGATGTAAAGCCAAAGTGATGAATTATTCATAATTATACAGAGTCATTATTATACACAATGCATAATTTTTTTACGTTGTTTGGTGTAATTATTGAGTTCAAGTAAGCACCTTTAGTCAGTTATAGAAACGTTTTCTTTTGTTTTGTTACTAGGCTTTCATATATATATACATGTATTTCATCAGCAATCTGTTGTGTGGCGAGCATAAGAGAAAGAAGTAAATTAGCCTACATGTTTACATCCCTCTCAAAAGCAATAAAAGGAAAGAGGGGGGGTAAAGTTGGGTACGATTGAAAGGGGGGGGGGGCGAGAAAAGGGAAAAAGGCAAAGATGACGGAGACGAAATTGATTACAAATAAAGAGAGAGATTGGGAGTGGGAAGATGAATGGGAGAAATTCTGAAAAAGAAGAGAAATGGGAAAAAATTAGTAGCCTACATGTATATTAATTTGTGATGATGATAATGATTATGACAGAGAGAGCGAGAAAGAGAAAAAGAGACAGACTGACAGAAAGACAGACAGAGACACAGAGAGATTGTGCATGTGAGAAAGATAGAGGGAGATAAAAAGGAGATCTGTAAGGTCGTAAAAATAGAAAAAATAAAAAGCGTGTTTTTTTTAATGTCAGAACTAGGTATTTCATATACTTTTGGGTAGCTTTTAGGCTTTTCCAAATCGTGACGTAGAATACTTTATTTATTTCTTTATTACCATGCATCCGATGCAGTGAAACGGGAGATAGGGCAAGAGCAAACGACATAACGAGAAACCGAAAGATGATTATGCTAGATGGAAATTTTGCTTTTCTCATAAAAAAAGGATTTCCGTCTTTGAATGTAAGGCTTTTCCCAATGTATGATCCGTTTTTGTTCGTGTTGACACCAGCATGTCATAACTTTAAAACTGATGGAAAGAAACTAGCTTGCATCTTTGTCATGTCAGTCTGTCCTGTCTAACCTACATACTGTCTCATTCTTTGCCTGAGCAATAGCTTTAATACAGTGTTGTTATTATGTGTGATGCAATAGCAATTTATACATGCGACTTTTTGCGACCCATGCTGCCAGACTATTGATTCATGTAAATGTATTTGAAACTTGTCAATAATAAAGAGAATGAAAGTTTTAAAAACTTGTATGTTTTTTTGTTGATTTTGTCATTGATTGATGTTAACTAAAACGTTATTGCTACTATTTTTTTTTTAAAAACAACATATTTTCTAACTCTTTTTCAGTTACAAATGTCGTTTACTTACATTTTGTAGATGTAGCAGCAAATAAGCTGAGAAAAATACAAATAAGAACCACAGTTGTTGCCCTTTACTCAATCTTTTGAATTTACTTAATTTTGTACGCGTTTTGTCATGAGCCGTTGTGCAGAGCCGATTGATTGAAGGATATTTTTACAAGCCCAATTCCACTTCAAAGGTGCTCTCAGGGCTTGGGTCCCAATGACAATGTACGGGCTGCCACCCAGAGACTAGCGGGGATACCATGACTTAGCCTCAGCCGGTCACATTATACTGACACCGACCCAACCAGTAGGGGCCCGGACTGTGTTCGGCTGTGGCTCGAACCTACGACCTCTGAGCCACGGAGCGAAGCCTCTACCAACTGAGCTATCTAGGCCCCCCGTGCAGAGACGAGCAACTGAACTTGTTAAAGGGTTTGTCAGAAAATAAATATACTTTACCAATAAGTCTTCAGTTGCCAAGTCTAAAGTCTCAAAGAATACAAAGCTTCTTCATCAACCCTGGCTTTTTCTATCCTAATTTTTTTTTCTTTTTGAAGAGCAGTATAATTACATAAGCTCAAACAAGGACTTGAGTATAACAATGACAACACCACAAATATACATAACGTGTTTTATCGTTCTCGTCTTGTAACAACATATTCCTCTCTGTTAATATCAGTTATTTACACTTTTTTGTCACAAATCCAAACATTTGCAGACGACGTAGCACTTATGACGGGTAAGACAACCGAAATAGCAGAAAATATAAACAAACTGAATAAAAAAAGCAAAGAACTTGAACTGAAAATGCATAATGGAAATAAAAAATTTACGACAACTTATGAAAACAATAAAAAAAATCCACATTGAAAACGAAGAAATAGATCAGATGACAGACTATTAACCCATAGGACAAACTGCACAACTGAAAGGCACTACAAAAGAAGTTACGCGTAAGATAAGAGCTGGATGGAGCTGGTTGTTTTTTTTTTCTTTGTTTTTTTTTTTGGGG
>BMAT01007478.1:108192-118936 GCA_019649035.1 Elysia marginata | reverse complement strand
TCGTGTCAAATGCCGCGGAAAGGTCAAGCAGGGTCATAACACATATATGTTCACCTTTTGCCTGAAACAATAAATGAGTCTGTGAAACCACACAGGAACATCTGTTAAAAACAGTTGGCATACTACTCTTATCCAGTATGACTATCATCCCAATAAACTTTGTAAAAAAAATAAATATATACATGTATATATACAAAATGGGCCAAAAAATACAAATCAACAAGTGCATCCAGCTAAAGCCACTACGGTGCTAAAAGACCTATTTTCAGTACATTTATGCAATTAATAAAGTAAAAAAAAACAAACATTGATACAAATCAAATAAATTTTTTTCCTTAATAAAGAAATAACTATGCATCTACATTTTCAAGCAAGAAATATGTCCTTTCGAAATTTGTAAAGATAAAAAGAAAAGAAAATTTCATTGTTTCTTAAAATATTTAAGTCTTGGAGCCCAATAATAAAAGTCCATGTAATTGCAATGTCTTAAAACCAGTGCTAATAGGTCAGATATTAAGTTTGGTATTCAAAATTATTGACTTTTTGCATAAAATGTTAATCCCAGTTTCCAAATCTTGAAAAATTGCTTGATATTATCATAATTCAATGTAAAGACATTAATTTTTTTCGCCACTGAATTCAAGTACATGTGAGCGTGCATGTAGAAAAGAAGAGAGAAAAACATACTTTTTGATGTTGTTGTTATTTCTCTTAATTCATATTTCTGACATTTCACTTCTTAGAATTGGTAGCAAGATATAAAAATCCATTCCAAGATTTAGCAATACAAAACAAAAATGAAACGCTTTGCAATTATTACTTTGTAGCTGTGACAATCATTTTTAACAAAATAAGGCTTAAATCTGAAGCAGTCAAGCAGTAGGAGAGGTGAAGGAGGCTATACAAAAGCTGAAATATGGAATGGTCCCTGGCGATGCTGAAGTTTCTCCTGAGATGCTAAAAGCTGAGACAGAGGATACACTGGTCATCTTGAGAGATAACGTACAGAATATCTGAACAGAAGGAAATGCACCAGCCTCCTGGAGAAAAGGTACCATCTTAAAGTTATCAAAGAAAGGCGATTTGAGTGACTGGAAACTGGAGAGGCATCACCCTTCTATCTCTCACAAGCAAAATCTTTTGCAGAATAATTCTCCAACGCATCACATCAGATTCTGCTGTGGACAGTATCATCCGTAAAGAGCAAGCAGGTTTAAAAAAAAAAAGATCATGCGTTGATCACATCTTTACTTTGCGACAAACACTAGAACAAACAAATGAACGGAATAGCCCTCTCTATTTGGTTTTTGTTGATTTTGAAAAAAGCATTTGATAGTTTCCACAGAAAATCTCTATGAAAAATTCTCATGCATTATGGAACCCCACATCAAATGGTCCACATGATTGAAGATATGTACAAAAATTTTGAATGTTGAGTATGGCATTCCAACCAGCTCACAGCTCATTTTACTGTGAAAACAGGAGTGAAGCAAGAATGCACTCTCTAACCCATGTTGTTCTCCTTAGCTATAGACTGACTCATGCAGAATGTCACCAGAGACAAACACCAGGGTATTCAATGGACTATCACTTCAATGTTAAGAGGACCTTGACTACGCTGATGATTTGGGACTGTTATCTCATAGGCACCAAGATACCTAACAAAAACCCAAGGGCCTATGCGAGACAGCAAGCAAAATAGGACTAAGGTTAATCACTAGGAAAACTCAAGCACTTAGGACAAACCCCATCACATTAGAAATAGAAGAGAAACCACTAGAGGAGGTACAGGAATTTATACATATAGGCAGTAAGATCACGGCACATGCGGATTGCATGGTGGAGATAAAAGCAAGAGTAAGCAAGGCCTCCTAAGCCTTTGCCCTTCTCAGGCCTATTTGGAAAACCCCCAATATCAGCACCCACACCAAAATAAGAATATTCCGCAGTAATCTTCTCAGTGTCCTCTTATATGGAGCTGAGTGCTGGAAGATGAGAAAATCTCTAGAGCAGAGACTAGAAGTCTTCCAAAATAAAAGACAGACGTAATTTTAAGATCTTCTGGCAAAACATTATTTTGAACGAAGATCTAAGAGTAAGAACAGGGCTGGAGCCCCTGAACACCATAATAAGAGAGAGGAAGATGGACATGGTTGGGGCATGTATGCAGAAGGCCATAGGAATCCCTAATTAGGCGAGCCCTGCTATGGACCCCTCAGGGGCAAAGAAGCAGAGGATGGCCGAAGGAGACTTGGAGGAGGGTGGTAGAGAGGGACCTGAAAGAAAAAGGCATCTCCTTAGAAACGGCTCCCCTAACAGCATTGACCGGCCTAGATTGAGAGTGCTTTAACTGTCTCAAGCGCTGGGCGGCTCAGAGAGGATTGAGTGCGTGAATACAATTACATTTGTATAGTAATGCACCTTAACATTAAGAGAAGATATAAAGTAAAAGTTAATTGCTTATCTTTATGTATGCTTGTATTCGTCAAGCTATATCTAACAACATGTATGTAATTGTCTCACATAAACTATGGTATGGATATGTTGATATCTCTAACATTTGTCTCACGTCCAGGGTCAATGAGTCAGTGTCACAATTTTCACCCTCTGAGGTTTTGTTGTTTTGAGCAAAATATCTTTCTTAGCTTCTAAACGTAAAAAAAATTTCACAAAACTATTAGTATTGTCTGTAAAGATATAAAAACTTTTTTAAAACTATTATTTAAAATATAAAGGTTTTTTTTATTTAAAATGTAAAGAAAGAGAAGAAAACATAGACGTTTAAATGGCATTTCTACAAAAAAATAATTTAGGACTTCAAACCTGGACCCAAGACAAAAAAATTTGTACATGAGCAATTCTTTTTAAACCACAGGGCTGATGCTACTGATAACTACAGAACTGCCTACCCTTGATCAATAGACTCCAGTACTTTGAAGCCCTCATTTCAGTATTTTCTAAGGCATTTCAGTACTCTAGAGAGAATTATCCAACAAAGATAAGACATACTCATACAGGATACATGCATGAGGTTCCTTACCCGCTGCTGAAGTTGCTGGTTCATAATGTTTGAAGTGATTCAATTTTAAATATGTTGTCTTTTCAAGGAACATTCACAGTTTTTCCGCAAACTTGTATTTTGTGAAAAGATGACCTGGTACATTTTGCATGGCACCTTCTCTGATTGTTTTTTACCTCCAATTTCAGTATTTTAAATTTGACAACAGTACTCCAGTAATTTATTGGTCATTCTGGTAATAAAATACAGAAATCAGTACTAGTTAATAGCTCTGTATCTATAAATATAAATATCCTGAGAAAGCATGAGTGAGGAAAAGATGATGCTCCTAGGATAACCTCTAGCTAGCTTAACCTCTTATGACCAGAGATAATACGTTTACCTGAGATTTTCCGCTTTTTAAATGAGACAGGGCCTTAAAAAGACAGCCTTGTAGTTTTACCAAAGTCCTCAAGTATATCTAATTCTTTGGTTTTACTCTGCCTGAAAGCTTTTTGTCCTTTAGAGCAGTTTAAGTATGATAGAAAGAAGCTGCATTTCAATTTCTTTTTTAAGGAGCATAATGCATTGATAAGTACATTTTTAACACAGTAGACGCACAAGTGTGAGCGCCCAGGGAAACCCCTAACATTGAACCCATGGAGGTATTTTAAGTTTTGCACATTCAACTTCTGCTATCTTTTCTGGACAACTTCTTTTTAGTTTGAAGTTTTTAATCTTGATTAGATTAAACTTTATGCCAGTTTTTAAGACCAGTAAGGAGGGCCAGAGTCAACTTATCGACATGCTGCTTTACATAGTCATGTCCATATACCAAGGTCATGTGAGAAGTGAAGTTTGGAAGTTTATCGCTGATATTTGTAGTGGTTGTACACAATGTTCTTCTATCAACTGTACAAGAGGATTTCTCTTCCCACGAAACATGTATAGCGTTATGGATCACATTACGACAGGAACTGAAATATTTTATTTTACTTGTTTGATTATTGTTTTTGCCTTAAGTAAAAAGTGTTTTTTTTATTAAAGACAATGGGGATGACATATGCATCAATGTTTTGATATGGCACTTGTTTGGCTACAGGCACTGGGCATTGCAAATTCAACCATATAAAAACCTCAAAATCAAGTCAAAACAGAGCACTTAAGAATCACAGGGTTCTCAAGATTTCACATGCTCTACACACTTGTAATGCAAGATTGTTTCAGAGCTTGTTAAACTAATGTGATGTTTTTCTTGACTTCTAAAAGTGTTTGTAGAAGACTAGCTAATAAAAAAAATTACATTTAAAACGGCATAAGTACTTATAATAAAAGTGCTCAATGTTTTCAATAAAACAGAGCTATTATCTAGTACTGAAAATTTGCTTACATGTACATGTTTGGCTTACAACACAATGTAAGTAAATTTTCAGCAATAAAAAAAATTACATATGTAGCTTTTATGTACATACGTTTGAAACAATGAAAAGTCTACAAAAATAACATTAAAGAAAGGTGAATATCACAATTTCAAAAAGATAAAAACTTTTACTCAAGGTTATATAAATAAAAACTGGGATAGCAGTTTTAAAACATCTTTAGTAAACTTTGATGGAATGATGAGCAAACAATCATAAAAAAATTTGTGACATTAAAATGTTTATGAATTAAAACTGAATAAAAAATGCTCTTTTGTACACTAAGTCACTGTTTATATAAAAGGAACTTAATTTTTTGTTTGTTTTTGCTTTGCATCCACAACGTTAGCGAGATAACACATCTTACAACCAGTGTAATTGAGTTAAAAATTGCATCAAACATTGTCATACAAAACAGGCAATATTAACTGTTTCTTTTTCAATACAAATTCAAGACCTCTAACTCTATTATGAAGTCTGTTAGGACTGTTTGCAAGAGGCATATCACTCGGCATGCAAAAATCAGGCTAAAGTATGAAAATTTTTCTTTTTAATTTTAAACTCCACAAGGAGAAACTAAAGAACATGCTGTAAAACATACTTTTTTGGTTTGTTTTTTTATTGCTTACTCGTCCGATCCAATATCAACCTAAATACATTTTATCGGAATTTGAGAACATAATTTCTGTGTAATATACTCATGAACAGATAATCCAATTTATCATCAAACATAAGCCGGTTAAAATTATAAAAGCTCAAATATTTTGCATGGTTCCACTCTTCAAAACAATTACTTGTATTTTCCTTCAAAGATTTCTCTAACGTTTTCCTACAATATTTTCGAACATTTTAGCAAATCAAAAGAAAGAGCAGGGTTGACAGCTTCTCTAACAGCACATAAATATTATGCAACAATTGCTAAAAGGAGAAAATAATTCCTGTCCAGGGTGAGAATGAGTCAGAAGTCAGAAATTATTTTTTTTCAAGAAACTGACATAATAAAGGTGTGTTTTTCATTTTTTTTTCTCTATATTTTAAAATAACAAAAGTTTTAACATCTTCCCGCATAAAAATTGATAATCTTAAAAAGCCTTTGATGCTTGGAAACTTAGAAAAATATCTAATAGATAGTATCTTTTTTAAAGGTGAGAATCGTGACATCTGACTCATTCACCCCAGACACAAGACAAATCATTTCATGTCTTCATAAATTTATAGAGCAAGAGCAAAACAGAAATATTGATCAAAGCACAAAGCTTATAAATACATGCACATTAACAAACAATAGCATTAAAGTAATGATTTGGGAAGATATATATTTGACCCTGAGTGGAACAAAATTGATGTGCGGAAAAAACAAACATTTTTTTGTCAATATGTTCAAGTATATAAGAGGCTATGACAAAAGGTCGCAATTTTGTAGATTGTGATGATGGACAAAGTATTTTAAGGCATAGCAGACAAAATAATTCTGTCATAAACAAGCTCTTGCCTTGCATCCCTCTAACACCACATCAGTTAGCAGTTTGGAAAATTTTATTCAAAAAGACCTTACTGTTTAAAAAAAACGAAGGAAAAACATAATTGAAAATCTGTTGGTTGTGATGCAGCTTAAAAATTTTGTCCTTCCTCACAACCGACAGATTTTGGGTGTGGCAATTTCTGCATATCTCCATCAATTCACTTAAAATTTCTGACAAAGCATTATGATGCAATTTAAAAAAGTCATAACATCATATCATTATGATAATATTGTTAGTTTCTATGTAATTCCTCAAAAAATACTTTGTCACCCATCACAACCGACATATTTACGACGTTTTGTCACAGTCTCATATATGGGTGCATATATATTGGTAGCAAATTGTTGAACAGGCCAAAAATGTACCAGCTATTTGGTATATATCTTGAGATTTAAAACTGTCATGTGCATTTTCAAGGCAATGATCTAAATTAGTTCTACTTTATCACTCTAAAGCTGACTATACTTAAACTTAAGGTAAACATATGTGCATCTTTATATCATAGACACATAGCTTCAAATAACGAAGAAACACCTTCATAATGATTTTTTTTGAAAATTTCTTTTGTTGCTTTTTTTATTTACGGCAGTGAAAAAAAACTATGGTTTTTTTTCCATTAGATCAACAAAAATGTGTATGGTTACTTCATGCTGGTTGGGTCCTTTATCAGGCAATATTGGGATCACGCTCATGAAAAGTTGCTCAGAGGCCAGTATTTGAATCTCAGTGATGTGATGTTTTTCTGGATCTTTTGAGTGCAGAAAATTTCTGAATACATGTATAAGAAAATTCTTGTTGAGTAAAAACCAAAGATAAAATGATAGACAAAGTCATTTGACATTGATTTTTTTGGTAGCTAGAACTTTAAAAAAAATATTACCCTTTCACTCCTACGTTGATGTTTTTCCTTATTCTGGTTTACAATTCTGCCATGAACAAACCAAGTGCAGTATCTCCCATATGGTTTACACTGCAGATATTGCACTTGGTTTGCCCCGGCCAGAATTTGGGATTGATTTTAAACTCACAAAGATTTACTGCCAACATGACTACGATTATTTGCCTCCAGACATACAAGCATATATTTGCTACTTGCTGCATAGGCCCAAGGCTATAATTCTGCCCTCCTCTGCCTCACTGTCTTCTAGACCAAAAGAATCACAAGATGCAATTCAAGTGTTTCAATCTTAATGGCTTTAATCAAATATTTCACAGGCCCAGTGCACTATAATAATTGATAGTATGGCTTAGTCATTATTTAGTGGAGCCTTTTTCAACGTTTGGTGGTTTTAATATCAAACTATTGAAAGAGAGGTTTTTAAAACAAGTCAAATTGGATAACAGCAACAATAACAATAATTTTATCATGTGACATAATCATAGATAATTATAAATACATGTAATATAAACTTTACACACCTTTATTGTTTAAGCAATTATAAGCCTAAACTTTTTATACAAGAATTTATTGAACAGTGGAGAAAAACTTGTATTAAGTTCTCTCATACAATTGGTCTTCAGGCATCATACCTTTAGTACATAAACAATTCCAAAACATGGTGCAGTCATCTTATTTATCGCTTTCTTCAAAGAAAGAAAATGATAAAATTGATGAAAAAATTGCATAGCTTAATTTATGTCTCTCACTAATGATCAAGATACAAAACTAATATCACTAGCGCTGAAAGTCCCTTCTCCCACCAGACTTGCTCATCAACTTTACGTCCCCTATGACCATGTCATGAGTGACCGCCTTGCACATGTCGTAGATGGTGAGAGCTGCTACAGTGGCAGCTGTGAGAGCCTCCATCTCAACGCCTGTCTGGCCGATGGTGCGCGCCAGGCTAGACACTTCAACTGTGTGGGTAGATTCCACCAGATGGCACTGCACGGACACTTTGGTCAGGTTGATATTGTGGCACAGTGGGATCAGGAGGGCGGTTTGCTTGGCTGCCATAATGCCTGCCAACTGGGCAGTGGTGAGGACATCACCCTTTTTAATCTTGTTCTCCTTCACAAGACGAGATGCCTCAGGCCCGAGATAAATAGACCCTTGAGCCAGAGCTTCTCGAAGAGATGGGGGTTTGCTTCCCACATCGACCATCAAGGCTTTCCCATCTCTGTCAGTATGAGTTAGGTGAGGCTTCTCTTCTTCTGCTGCTGCAGATTTGAGCTCAATAGTTGCATCTCTTTTGTTCACCTGATTATTCCCGGCTTTTTCGTATTCTCCATTAGAGTGACTGTTGTTCAAAATGTGTTCCCCATCTTTAAACTCACTATTCAAACTGTCATCTTCAAGTTGACCTTCCCTGGCCCTGCCATCTTTGCTGCTGCCCCAATCTTTACACATTTTTGAGGTAGTCGAAAATGCTCTGCTACTCTTAGTTAGAGTATGATAAGCCTGCACGTACAGTGAAGCCATTTTTCTGTTTAATGTAAGTAAGTGGTTATGAGGAAACTTTGCAGGTCTTTCAATATTACTTGTTCTACATGAAATATTCAACAAATTGTTTGTTTGTGGCATGAGCAAAACGTTTTTTGCACTCTGCTCTGTGTGAGAGATAGAAGTGCCAGGTGGGTAAGTAGATGAGCCCAAAGACTGCCTGTTTGTCTTGCTGAGACAATATGGTGGTTTGGAATTCTTCATCACCACATCTGCACTTTCAAGCTGTATCACTTGCTCCCTTTGAAAACCACCTGTTGATAACATAAGACACTTCTACAGTGAGAGAGACTAAAAGATGCCCTATTCATGATGTAGAAGAAATATTTTCATTGCAGTGGGTGAGCATTAAGTAAAATATATCATAAAGGGCTGACAACCAAAATTTTACTGACAATGGTTAAATTCAATTTTTCTTTGTTTCAATGTTTACCTTATGCGCTTTTCTATATAAGCTTCAAAAAGAGACTTCCAAGACATTTATTAATAACTTCTAAGAGCAAAATTACTCAACAACTGAACACCAACAATTTTTGTTTGTTCCAAAAAAAAAAAAGGAAGGGAAGATCAAGAACAGGAATATACAAAATAACCACAAAAAAAGTTTCCATTATGTTTTAAGATGAGCTTTTGATTAAAACAAATATTGAAACCATGGCATAGTGGCTATAGTTAATCTTGAGATATCAGTAAGAAAAAATAAGCAGACCCCTAGTACTTTCCTGAAAGAGTGGGACATAAAAGGCCTACATCTTATTCTTCCTGTTCAGAAAAATATCTACCATTATCACAACACTTACAAAAAAGACATGTAGACTTAGAAAATTTATGGTAACCAATCTAAAAAAGTTGTTGACGTAGAACCTAGCCAACCACTTTGAGCTTACTTTGTGGACAAACAAAACCCATATGCCTGTACCAGTACATATCTATTTCATCTACTTGAGAAACATGTACACTTTTTAGACAAACTTCAGTCTAAACTTAATATTTTAAACCCAAATGAAACAAAATTCAACTTTAAAGTATCCAAAAATTGAACAATCAATATACATTACAGGAACGATAATATGAGTATTATCAATATGCAGTGGAACCCCTAAATAGAGGCCTTGGAAAATGTTGCTGAAAAAAGGTCTTATAAGAGGGGGATCTTGGTTCAGGGGCTAAATTATTATACCAATATAAGCAGACGTCTTCAAAATTAAAGTCACATAATTATGAGGGATGGTCTTTATTGTTTAATAGAGACGTTCAACTGTAGTTCAAATCAAACAAAGATTCAGGCCATCCTATGTTTTCATAAAATATTGAAACTAATGAAAGCTCATAAAAGTGAAGATTCTGCAACAGCTTAAAATGAGTTTGTATTTGTCAATCGGGTCTGCTTAATTTCAACTGAACTTTTGTAACTTTTTGAAGAGAAAGCCTTTTTCTTGACAAATCAAACAAGCGTTTTACTCAACATTTCATCTATGTTTACTTAATAGTCTAAAGAATAGTTTAGGCAATAGTTATTTTCCTCAGCTGGTTTAGGGAGAAAGCTTAAAAAGAAAGTTAAACAGTTATTAAGTATTAAAGAAAAGAATATGGGGGTAAGATATGCCTTGTTTATTGTTTTTTAAAAACTGTTGCAGACTGCAGAGAAGGGGGAAGGATTGAAAAGAAAGACAAATGTCTTGCGTCCACAGTGAATGAGTCGGATGTTGCAATTTTGGCTTCAAAGGCATCACTGTTTTAAATCAGACATTTTTCTAACCTTATTTAGGCAAAAATTTTCACAAAATTATAAATATTTTGTGGAAAATATTAAAACTTTTGTTGATTTTAAATGTAGAGAGGAAAAGGTAAAAAAGATATTTAAGTGGCCATTACTCAAGAATAATATTTCCCACTTGCCTTGGACATGAGTCAAACCGCAACCTCGGTGCTATCTTGTTCTAACTACCATTTTGAAGTATTTGAAACCAGTCATAACATATGAAAGAGGAGCAAAAATCTTTACTTAAAAAAAAATCAAAATCATTACTTAAACAGTTAAAACCCCAGAGCCCTAACCATAACCGTATACCCCTGTTTTAAATGACTAAGTTTCAATATTTACACTGAACTTTAAATGGCTTTAGAACAAATCTAGAAAAATGGAGAGGGAACAAGATAGAACTAAGGTTGCAAAACTATGAAAAATTAAATAAAAGAATGATAGGCACAGAAATACCCACATTTAGAAATATACCAAAGTTATATTTTAAAGTTTATCATATCAAAGAAGAAACAAATAAACTTTTGTGAGCATGAATACAACCCTAAGGAGGTTAAAAGTAAAAAAACTGATCAAAGCTTTATGTTAGATTCCATACAA
>BMAT01007478.1:93300-104241 GCA_019649035.1 Elysia marginata | reverse complement strand
ACAACATAATTTTTACTTGAATAAAGCTAATTTATTATGAAATAATATTAAATAAGAAACAGAAGAGAACTTAAATTTTTTCAGAGTTTTTTTTTCTAAGATGAAAAAAGAAGAAACAGAATAGATCCACCTCAGCGGTAACTATTCGCTTTATTTTTGTATTTGCTGTCTTTAGTTTATTTGTGTTTGCTTGTTTTTTTTTTATTTTGGTTTGTTTTTGTTTTTTGTTTTTTTTTATGAAAAAGCTGACCTTTAATTCCATGGGTGAAAACATTTTGAAATCCTCATATTTTTTATTGCACCTGCATAGCCTCTAGAAGGTTTTTCTAAAATTTTGTCAGACCATTGCCATAGCAAAATTTGTATTGGTGGAAAATGCATGGGCCTACCTTTTTTTCTGTGAAAGCCACAAAATCAGTGACTTCATCCTCATTGAGTCCTCTCATCACAACACAGTTTACCTGTGGGTAAGAGGGAAAAAAAGCTCATTGTAGATATCTTTTTTAAATAAGAAAGAAAGGACCGTCTATTAAAAGTGCTAAACTATTGGGGGGCAAGGAGTTTTGTAAATGAGAGATTTGTGACATTCTAATACTTTTGTTTCAGGCTTACATTGGGAATGAGAATAGAGCACAGAATTATCGTTCTTGCCGGCAAGCAATTGATTTCAAAGAGGCAGTTTGCCAACAGGAACGATAATTTGCGCTTTAATCTCATTCCCAATTGGCTAAAGGCTCTATGTTTTCTAGAAAACTCTTAAACAAAACAAAAAATGAGTTTGCTAGCAGCTCAGCTTTAATTTTGTAAAACAGTTAATATTTGAGACAACTACGGTGGAAAAATATCCAGCTCTGGAACAGATTATATACCGTTAAAGGCAACAATAAGACTGATTCTATGTCAAAAAGATGTGAAAAAATTTGCCACAACTGAGCCAAAGAACAAGTGTCCTATGAACAATTTTTATTCATAGTTCAATATCAAATTTATGTTTGACTTGGGCTTTTAAAAAAACTTTGCTTATAAAAAAATGTCATGTTTGTCTATTTCTCTACAGAGCTTTCATGAAAACTTCAGACGATGCAAATAATTGCCTCTGTAAATAGTATAAAACTTCCTTCTCTGTTTGTTTTAATTATAGCAAATGTTGCAAGACTGCAGAAAAAAATTAAACTACCTTGACTGGATCATATCCTAATTCTATAGCCTTGTCAATGCCTGCCATCACTTTATCAAAGCCTCTCCTTCTGGTGATGAACTCAAATTTGGCTGGGACTAGAGTGTCTAAGCTGAGGTTCACTTGATCGAGACCTGCCTTCTGTAAGCCTTCCAGCCGCCTCGACAAGGCTATTGCATTACTGGTAATTCCGATATGCTTCAGACCTAGGGGTCGTAACTCATTTAGGCCACCTATAAAAACATACAGAAAACACAGCTTAGCTTATGGAGATTATTAAATTAAATACTGGAAGTGGAAATATTGGGTTTTGTTTTAGGAGCTTCTACTAGGGTGACTGATTCAAATGTCGCAGTCTTCAACTTTAAAGAAACTGACTATTTTGAGCAAGGCATTTTTCTTAGATTTAAAACATAAAAATTCAAAAAATTTTATCTATATTTTGTGAAAAGATATTTAAACTTTTGTTTACTTTAATTATCGACAAATTGGAAAAAAAATAGACTTTTCAATGGCGTTTTCTCTATTTCTTCCAAGTTCAGACTCCTTCAACCCTGGACACAAGACATTTGTTCTTGATAGCAGATTCAAAAATTTAAAAAAGAAAGAATGGCAGGATGAATGAGGGTTGAATAGATCCTTAGTCCCTGCGACTCAAACCCTAATTATAGACATAAGCCTGGCTAAGGGGATTTAAAAAAGGTAAGAAAGCTCCTAATATGAAACTCTGGCGTTTTAAAATAAAAATTACTGTTTAAAATTAAAATGTAAGCGGTGAAAGCAATTGATACAAAGCTATTAAATGTTTGTGCAGAAATAAAATAACTTTACATCAAGCAATAAATTTACAGGGAAAAAATACTTTTAAAGGAAAATAGCGCTGTGTTAACTGAAAACAGAAACAAACATAATACAGAAATTAAAAGATTGTTACTTTTTATTAACTTACTTATGATTTCTTTAAGATCAGGGCGGACTAAAGGCTCGCCTCCAGTGAGACGGATTTTTGTGATACCCTCTGACACAAACAGTCTGGAGAGCTGGATAATTTCATCAGCTGTGAGAATGTTATCCTTTGGAGACAATTGTACTCCCTCCTCTGGCATACAGTACTGGCCTGGGTAAAAGAGATAATAGTGATCTGATTGAAAATAAATATTTAACAAAAAATCACGATCAAATCATAACAACTTGAACCTGGACAATTCAGTTCTTTGTTTAACTTGAAGCATTTGAGATTACCAATTTTATCTCATATTCAAAAAGACTTTGATGTTCTTTAATTGGCTTTACTTGTCAATTATCTGCTAAGACAGTAATTTAAAAAGAATAAAAAAGATGGAAGAGAAAGAAAAGGCTATGTCTAGACCTTGACAGTTTGTAAACAAAAAGTTTTGTGAGGTGACCAGGGTTATCAGGTACAACAAGTCAAAATTTTGACACATTGAGAAATGTTTTCTAAACTTGTATTATCTGTCCTCGACAAGATTGAAAAAAAATTTTGACACATTGAGAAATGTTTTCTAAACTTGTATTATCTGTCCTCGACAAGATTGAAAAAAATATATATTTCGAGTTCATCTAATTGGTAAGTTTTTTTCATTTGGAAGACAAATAATGAAAGGGCTTGAACTAACAATTAGTGTGAGCAACTTGTGCCTGATTCAGCCATGTTGCCTCACTCACGAATTTCAAAAAGTATAAAATTAATGCTGTAAAGCTTCCTTTACTCTCTTGCTTAGACTATAAGGTTTTATTGTTATATAGGATACTCACATCGCAGATTGCATTTTTCTGTCAAGGAAATACGCAAGTATGTGTGCTGCCTGCCAAATGTATCTGTGAGGAATTCTGAAAAAGATTTATCAAAGGTGGCCACTTTGTCTTGAACTCTTTTCTGAAATTGAACAAGAAACAGGACATGAAAAAAGTAATGATGACAATCTATAACACAAATTTTATTTATTCACTAAATTATTAGACTAAGCATGCTAGTGTCATCAGCAGATTTAACTGAGTACTGCCGCTGTCTTTAAGTTGGTGTAAATTGTAAATAAAAACTTAAAAGGGAGATAGGACTGCTACTTGACGGGCGTCTATATTGGTAACACTTAGATTTGATTTCCAACAAGTTACTTATTTTCCTGTCTTGATTAGACTTACTGTGTTTTTTTACTCAGAAAGTCAAAGACCCAGGCAATGATGCTTTTTTTTTACATTTATTTGGTTGAGTTTTGAAACTATTAGGTGTAGTTGAATGGTGTTGAATATGCTGATATGCTGATTCAGCGTAACACAAACAAAAAAACTTTATTAAACAATGTTGCAAGTCTATACTGATTAAAATCGTATGATTCAGTTACATTGGGCGTGAACCTATTTCCATTGCTCTGCTGCTAGTTGATTTTCAACTGATACTATAGTATTTCAAAATATTAGGCTGCCCCCAATAATTGATAGTGATCACAGGATTCAAACTCAGAATAGTAATGACTGTTAATAAAATTTACAACAATAAACAAAAATAACTAGATTCATATGGCGCTTTTTGCAAGGGAAAACTAAAATAACGTCTCAAAGCTTTATCAGATAAAATTCAATAAAAAAGAGGATTCTAAAAGTGAAATTCAACATTACAATACTAGATCAAGTACAGTGTTCCAACCTAGTGATCATGAAATTGTTTTTTTAAGATGTTTTAAATGTAGAAATAGATTCAGATTCTTACACTGACAAAGGTTAAATGTTCCAAAGAACTGAAACTTGGAATGTGAGAGCTTTATCTACCAGATTTTTACTTTGTTGTGGGTTTTTGTTAACAGATATTTCCCCTCTGATCTAAGAGCAGAAAAGGGTTAGGAGAGCAACATTTACATATATAGCCCTTTTCATGTGTTTGGAGTGGTATTCTTGATTTTTTTTTAATGTAATAAACAAAATTGTACTTTATGTCAATTGCATTGATTGTGTTAGTGGTAGCAGTCAGCCTGCCACAATGTTAACTATTTTCTAAATTGTTCAATATATGCAGTTTGTGTTCTGACAGAGTAATTTCGCGTAATAATAATAATAATGATAATGCTATGCTTTTTTTTTATCAGAGAAATTTTTTGCCAAGAGCTACAGCGTTGGAAAATGGCTAAAAAATGCCAACTTTACGTTGATAGGTACAGAAATTCATTAGTTTAATAGCATGCACTAGAGACTGATTCATAGGAAAGTCACATAAGGCCTAGGACTAAAATTGCCACACTAGTCTCAGTTTTTTTTTTCTAGTCTAGTTGCTATTCATGGGCAATTTTTTACTTAGAATAACTACAACCAAAATGTGCTGGAATTCCCAAAATCCAAATCATTGACATCCTAGAGAAAAAGTTATGGAAAAGTAGATAAAGAAAGAATGAAAGCCCGCTACACTTTTATTTTTATACACAGTATGGCAACGGCAGAATCTCTCATTTACTCAAAAAATCTAAAAGTTTCTTTAACCTTTAAGAATTTGATGAAAATCTTAAAATTATCATGAGCTTCTATAAAATATACTAACTTAACCTTAAATTTAAGTTTGGCAAGGTCAACATGATTTATTTTTTACAAGAAAGAAAGAGGCTTAGGCCTAAATTCTACTCATTAGTCCAGTACCAGACAGCGTGTAAAATTTAGGCAAAAAATTTAGGCTACAAAAAAAGTCCATGAATACAAGTATTGGCCTATTTTGGCATAAATCTAGCTTCATCCTCTACATGAATTACTCTCCGAAATCTGATTATTTTAAATTTCAATCATAGAGAAATTAAAACACCTCCACAATAAGATGGCCTAAGTCATGGGCTGAATGAGAAAAAAAAAGGTGAAAGAAGGGTGAACTGGCAGAGAACATAAAGAGTTTACCTTATTTTTTCACTTAATTTATGGTAACAATGTAACAACATTTAATTAAACATAATGGGTTTTTTCTCCATGTCAGAAAACTTTACATTTTTAATAAATTTATTTTAGAAGTTGTTGCACCTGGAGCATTTTGTATAAGATGGCAAATGGCACTTTTACAATTTTTAAATTTTATGGATACAAATAAAACAAATGAAAAAAGGAAACTTTTTCATTGGTGGCAAGTCCATTCCTATACAATATTCTTTACTTCAACCCATGAAATTACGAGCATTTTACATGTAATAATAATAATAATGATAATAAAAATATGCCCCAAAAAATAAGCCAGGTAGACACAACCTTAAAACCTAAAGTTTAATATTATATATTTTTTTCTGTGCCGCCATCATCTTGACAGCTCCTTTTTCCCAGACACACAAAATATAATGCTTACCTTGAGATCAATAAAAGTTTCAGTGTCTCTCTTTAGTGGATGTAGAGAGGCAGCCGGAGCAGCTGTTGAACAATGCTTTAAACTTGATGACTGATGGTGACGGAAAATACATCTTAGACTTGAAGTCCACATGGCAGGCTTTGGATTTGTATGGATGAAATGTCTCTCTTTATAGTCTACAATGACCCACTGAAGTGTGACAGATAGGATTCAATCTAAGCAAAAGAAAAAAAATTATCATTCAGAAATGTAATTTGCACTCTATTGTGCACTTCAGCAAAATGAGCAATTTAATTGCTTTGAGTTTGATTCATTGCAATCCTATGAAGCCTAATTACACATTTCTTTTTTTTTTTTTTAAAGATTTTTTTTAATATTTCTTTTTTCTTCATTTTTTTTTCATTCAATAAATTTCACGGCCTCAGACTACAACAGCTTTTTAAAAACTATGTTTGAAAATGCTCTATTTCATATTATTATTTAATGGCATTGATATTGAAGCAGGAAAAACTAGAAAACTTGATAATAACGGGAATGATGATGGGTAGACGCTGTAGAGGTAGACAGAGAGAGAAGCTGACTGATGGCATGGCAAAGTGGCTCGATATGGGCAGTGTGGTAGAGATGCTGCATAAGACAAAGATGCGCCAGGAGTGGAGAAGACTGATCGCCAACGCTATGGAGCAGGGCACGTGATGATGATGATGATGATTGAGGCAGACAGCACTTTCATACTTGTTATATATGTATTGAGGCAGACAGCACCCTCATATTTTCTTATATTCACTCCTCTCACAAGACACAAAGTCCCATCAAGTAATACATGTGAGTAATGCACACAAATTAATGAGACTTCCTTTGAGAAAAAAAATACTTAACTTATACTGAATTCTGTATTTTTTATTATTATTAAGTAATACTACACTGCCTCAATACTAAACAGAAAAACTGGTTCCGTTTTAACATACTATTAACTTTTTTTAACCAGCTTACAGCCTTACTAGATTACTAAATTGCTCAAAACTTTAACTAACGTGTTATCTCAATTTTTAATCTTAAAGACACATGACAAAACATCTAAAATAAGACCTTAGTCACAGCTATATAGTGCCATGGAACTGGTGGGATGTTACTTTGGGCTATATTCAGTATAGCTATTTATGAATGCACACTTGAGTATTCATCCAACCTTGAAAATATAATTGCATCATAATTGTTTAACTGAAGATTAGTTATCATTTATAATCATACTAGGGAAAGGCCACATTTTGAAGTGTGGCTAAAGTATTTAAATGGGATCATCTGATTGGCTTAGCTGCTGCTCTTTAGTTTCATATTTTCTACTGTTACACCCAGTCAAGCACGGTAGTGTCTAATTCAGTTCTTTAACTTTGTCTATTTGTTTATGTTATCTTTTGTTCCCTGTGTTAGTTTTTTTTTTTACTTAGTATTGGTGCACTTCCGGTTTCAATAATTATTGTTGCCTTTGGTACAATTTGGATCTTTCTATTTAAGTGACAAGCAAGTCACTAAGAGGGGCTGAGCAAAGACCTTTGCCATGAAACTTCTTTTTAAGAAGCGTAGTGGCAACATGGTATATAAGCTATGTTTCTGTAAAAAGGCAAGGCAATGGGTTACAAACCTACAGCATAAGTAAAAAGTTTGAATCTTAGTCTTACAAAAGGCAGACATTTCCACTTAAAGCTTACTTCTCCCACTGCTTATTTCATAGTCTTTCAAATCATTTGATATTAGGCAGACTATTTAAATTTATACATTTTAGTGTCCGGTGCTGACAACAAGTGTCTTCATTGTAAATAGATTAGTTATAGAGCTGAGCTGGAGACTCCCATGCTTGACTGGGTGTAAACAGAAGAGCCAGGATACAGAGACTGAGGGGCAGTTCAAAACACAATTTTATGAAACTCATGAAAAAGTTTTGTGTCTTGTAATTTTGTAAGAAGATCTAACAACTATGAATCAAAAAAGGGAGCTGTGATTTAATTAATTCAAACTCTACCATTTTAGCTGGTTGACCTTTTTAATTTACATAAAAAATTCTAATGACATTTTGAGAAAATATTTTACAGATGTTGGAAAATATATATATGTCCCCCAAGTTTGTCTGTGAACTGAATCATGTGATCAAGTTCTTTTCCCAACCATGGCTGGTTATTATTTTTATAAAGTTTGGACATATAGCACGACCTGTTTGGGGGATCATACCATGTGTATTTTAGTAACAAATTAAATTGAACAGTTAAAAGCTAAGGTCAGGGTCAAGCAAAATGACTTCCAGGGTTCACACTGACTCCTGTCCAGGGTGAATGAGTCAGATGTGACCACAATTTTCACCTTCAAAGGCTTTTTGTTTTGAAGAAGGATATTTTTCCAAGCTTCTAAAATTAAAAAAAAAGTTTGTGACATTATCAACATTTTGGGTAAAAACTAAAATTATGTAGTTTTGTTGAATCAGAAAAACTGCAAAAAGATGAAAACATAGAGCTTTACATGGTGATCTCTAGAATAGAGAATTTAAATGCTTGCAGGTCTCTAGGCAAAGACGCTGTGAAGGTCACAGGTGGTACATAAACAATATTGCTTAAGTCATAACTTGCTCTAAAAGTTAAGAGGCCTGAAAAGATGGGGAAAAGATGATGACTTAGCTGTAATATGAGATGGGAACAAATTATTCTACCTTTTATTGAATTTTAAGTTTTATGGGGAGGGGGGGCAGGGCGAGGAGCAGTATTCAAAACTTTCTAGCAAAGAAACAGCATTATTGCAAATTAAAAAATTGAAACATTACATATTTCTAGATATATTATAATATTTCACTAATGAGAGTTGATTACCATTCATAAATTATACTCATATTGTTCACAGTTTCTGACTTTCAAATTAATTATTAAATAGCGTTTTAATTATGAGACATTATGGAACTTGAATTCAGTTTTATCGACAAAAACTTACAAAATATATAGTTTGAATAGCAATGTTTTTGAGGTACATGCAAATTTATTTTTTTTGTTTTCAAGTTTTTGTTAATAATAGTTAAAATAAAATGCCTGCAATTTTGAGGGTTTAGTGTGAGAATGGACTCTCAGCTTAGTAAAAACTTCCCTTCCCTTCTTTTTGTTCTCAAAATCATATCATGTTGTAATGATCAAACATATCTTTTTCCAATAGGCTTGAAACTTTCTACAGTGTAATTAACTATCTATTAGTGTCCTTCCAACACCTTCTCAGGCTTCTGTCTATTTTTTAAACCTATATAATGATATTTATCCTCCTCTTTATCCTAGTTTTCTACTTTTCTAGTGCTCTCTCTCTTCCTCCCTTCTCACTCTCACTCTCTCTCTCTCTCTCTCTCTCTCTCTCCCTCCAGTTTCACTCTGACTTTACATCTCTGTTTGTCTCTCCTTCCAGCTTCTCTTTTGGCCCTTAATCAATCATGAGTTTTCTGTTGCCGTGCCTTCCAGATTATACTTTTATAGTCAATGATGGAATCATTACTTAGATCTCGATCCATTGCAGAATTTTAGCTTAAAATTTAAAGCCAGCCTAATTTCCGAGTTTTAGATCCCTTTTAAGTTTCCGGATGACCTGCAGTCCAGGGGTAGAATTCCATGACGTCGAGCTCTCACAAATTCACTGTAAAAATACACAAACGAATTGGAGTCTCGCTATATAGATGCCTTATAAATTATGTCAATATTTAAGTTGGAAAAATTATTATTAACTCTTTAACCATGTAATTATCTCATACTTCTGCGCACAATTTTTCTAGATCGAAATCTAAACCTAGATCTACATTTACCGTTGTAACTTCTAGGTGGCTGCGAAAACCGCTTTAAATGTAGCTTAACAGGGAAGTTATTCTACTACAATCAACTTCGGTCGTCAAACTATTTCATTTAATTTTATTTGTACATCGTCTTTCTCCCCTTCTTAGTTATGACTATACTGTATACATAGGACGCTGGCAGCTGTAGAAAATGGTGCACCGGACGTTGGCAGCGTCCGGCCATTGTTATAGAGTTTAAAAAGCAAAAAAGTCACGTATACAAAAAAACAATTTATAATTTCTCCATGATTTCTGGAGTTTTCTTTAAAAAGAAAGTATCCTTCTTTAATTCAATGGATCATATATATCCTTCTTCTGAAATAGAACTCCAGATTTAGCCTCAAAATGACCAGATTTTGGGGCATATCTCTCTAGATTATGATGCATGACCTTGTAAACTTAAATCAAAACAAAATTAGGGGAATCATTTTCTAAACCCGCAGAGGTTGGTTTAAAAAATTCCCTATTTTATAGCTTATAGAAATAGAATTTTGCTAACTTACACCTCATTATATTGTAACTGTATCACTGTATTTTTGGTGTGAATTAAAAATTTAAATTATAGACCTACGCAATTTAAAGTAATTAAAGTTATGCAAAATATCATGACATGTATAGGCTACATCTATAGGCCTTTATAAATAGGCTCTAGTCTCTAGAGATCTACTCACTGTATCATACAGATTACACTTGTACAGGTCTAGATAGATCTATATCTAGAAATTTATTACAGGCCTTAGAATTTGAGGCTTAATCCTGGGATTGGCCCGCTGGTGTTAAAAATGGGTTATCATCCTCTTCATAATTTCATTCCGTCAGTCCTGTCAGCGGGCCAATGATAGGAATATCCCGAATTTAAATTGAATATATAACATTCAATTGGCTTTAGAACTATATTAATCGCTGATGACAGATGCATGCAGTACTGAATCATATTTGAACACTAGATTAGTAGATGAAGATCTAGACTCTAGACACATGTATCATAATCTCTAGTCTAGTCTCTAGAAGTAGAATCTAGGCTAGAATCTAGTAGGTTTGGGATCTAGATCTAGATTCTACAGGTAATGTGCCCTTACATCACTCACATCAGACACATGACTTTTAGTTCTAGATCTAGATCTATAGGCCTACAGTCTAAGTCTAGTCTAGATCAGGATTTATTTTGGAATTTATAGACTTAATTTAATCTAATTTACCTTCTAACGTTTGAGTTTTTAAATCTGGAAAATGAATGAAGGCCTTAGAAGCTGTATAATCCACTAGATCTTGCAATCTATCTAAACTAGATCTAGATCTAGATTATTTGACATGAGTGGCGCATGAAACTGTTGTGCACACTAGCTATGCAAGAAGCAATGAATGAATGGCCTGGCATTGACTAGATTCGCCAAGTCATAGTACAACTTTGACGAAATGATAAAGGCAACAAGACCCCGACCCCGGACGGTACGTGAAGCTATGTACAACAGTGTGTTGATGATGACTTGATCTCGATGTAGAATCTACCCACCGGCCACCTCTGACTGTCTTACTTTAGAGCTTTTTATATTACTATGCTTACACATGGGTCAGCCGGTGTTTACACAG
>BMAT01007478.1:59239-74028 GCA_019649035.1 Elysia marginata | reverse complement strand
TCCCATTCACAAATAATTTTTAAGGGGGGTTGGGTGGGGTGTTAATGATCACTTTAAAAAAGGCTTTATATATACATGTTTCTTTTATATCAACGTTCTCTTATATCGACATACATTTTATGGAATCTTATATGTCAATATATCAGGTGTGCACTGTATATCAATGGCAGGCACATCAAACCTCTGATGTTAATATAGATAAAGAAGCCACAACAGAGGTTTGATGTGCCTGCCATCGATATATGTAAAACAAGGACAAAAGCTTTTTTGAGAGGCTTAAAGTAACAAGGAAAAGACTATCTATAGAAAAATATTTTCATGATTTTGAATGGCCTTTACCCTAATCAATGTTTGTGTTGACATTGCAGACTTGGAAAGTGTTCCCATAGTACATAGCAGGCTAGGGTTTATAATAAAAGCGGTAGCTTAAACTATGCGCTGAAGGCTTTGTTTTTCCTATTAAAATAACATATCTTTATAGCATTTTGACGTAGTCCTTATTTTCAAAATTATGAAATAATAGGTGCCTGAGGAAGAAAAATCTGGTGCCATTGTGTTGAGAAAAGGATAAACTTTCATAATTTCAAAAAATCCAAAAATCGCCCATGGGACGCCTTAACCCCTATACCCCTATTCAGAGGAATGCCGCACTTGTCCTTAAAGGAAGAAATTACAAATTAATCAAATGAACCTTCCAGTATTAAGCTTGCAATTTTTTGGAGCTATAATTGTATGCTGATCTCCAAAATCATTGCAGCATAGTAAAAACAAACATATTTTTTTGTTTTTTAGTTATGTCTTAAATTTAATACATGTAAATTATGTGACAAAGTTTTTAGTTTATTTATTGCTGTCCCATTGCTGAAGTTTTTTTTACCTCCGGAGAAAAACTGCTCTTACAGGCCTTTCCAAGCTATCTCCCCAAACTTTAGGAACTGAAAAGGGCTGTGTATTAATACTAATAATGAATCATTAATAATTTTTTTTCTTGTAACGCCCTTCTTTATTTTCTTTAAACCTTTCTAGCTTGACCCTCCGAAAATGGCAGATTCAACACAAATACAAGATCAAGACCTGAAAAGATCATGTGTGAGAGCCAGAGGCAGTAGGTCGCCATCTCCTGTGTTAATCTATCCACCGCCTCAACATATTACAGAGCAAACGGAACCAAACCCATCTTATTTACAGTCACCAACTCTTCTTAGAGAGCCGCAGCGTTCATCGTCAACCAAATCAGAAACATTAACATCCACAACACTAGCTTCATCAAATTCAGATCCATTAAAGACAAACTCAGAAGCACCAACTCTCCTCAGGGAACCACTACGTTCTCCATCAGGAAAAGTAGAAACATCTGATCCTCTACCGCATATAGAAACATTAACAATAAATTCAAATGACCAACATCCCACCAGTACAGATTCATCACTGGACCCAGCATTGAGGCCTGTTGCACAGATACCCTTGCCCACAATCCAACCATTGTCAACAGATTTACAAGATGTTGTACGATCAGAATCTCCACCTCCCCCTCCAGTCCCACCCTTGCCTACATCCTACCGTACTTGTTCACCCTCTGAGCCCTTATCAACAAATTCAAATGACCAAGTTTTTGATTCATTCATATCTCTTAATCAAGGTAATTCATAATATTTCTGTAAAAAATTGATGCATATACAGTTATACTAGAATTCTGTTAAGATAAAGTTTCATGGACCACTGCTTAAATCTGTTTAAATATCATGAATTCGGGTTACATTACTTACAATTAGGTTTGTTGATAATATTAATAATAATATTATCACAATATATTTGATTGAGAAAATAAGGAAATGGGCTTGACACAGTTCTGGCAATAACTTGTGGAAAGTGTTTTTGATTGTGGCCTTTCTAGAGATTAAAAAAAAATTTTTGATGTTTTACTTTTAGTGTAATATATTTTGTAAATAATTGTGTAAACTGAGCATATACCATATAAAAAGAAGAAAGAACTTTATTGTCGATATAAAATAAATAAATCTTGAAAGGTTACATCGCTTAATTTGTTGGTGTTGTGCAAAAAGCTTTAAACTGCTGCTCTTGTAAATTGATGATTTTTAAAAGAATAAATGAACAAAAAACTAGGGGCAATTTCCTGTTTCCTGAGGCAAAAAATTGTTTAAAAGGAGTCTTTAGTTAAATGGAGTTTTCCTTATTTTTATTTTTCTATCTGCTTAGAAGATTGTCAGAAAAGTAGCTCATGCAGTTTTCTTTGGTAAAAAAACTTTTAATCATACAACATCACATACATTGCGCATCACCATTCTCATAATATGCATATCCTTTTTTTAATTAGTTTTTTTTTATACTTGCTTTTCAGAAGAAATGCCACCCATTTCTTGCGAACCTGTAGAGGACAACCTCAACAAATCTCAGAACAGTATTGGACCAGTCAACAGTCTCATGTGTCGCGAAACCACACCTTCCCCAGAGATAAGGCGAGGACACCCGAGAATGAGGCGGCCTCGACAGAACTCTGATCAGGGTGCTAGTGTATCTGAAGTGGCAGCTCCCTCGCCAACGTCTCCTAAAGCCTTGGTTGTCACTGACTTGGACCAGGTGAAGAAATTTCTCCAACTCGTTTGCCATGGAAATATCCAGTCTTTTTTGTGTAGATAAGGATGAAAACCAAATCAGTTTTCTAGCATTCCATCTAATTCTTGAAACTTTTTCAATGAAAAGGGAAGGAAATTATTATATATAATTTCAATCAATGTTATATTTAAGCCTCAAGAAAGGAAAAGGTGGAAAGAAAAAGAACGAATATATGTATAAAATTAATCATGTGTTGAGACTCATTATTGTAACAGTTTATACACATCCACTTTTTTGGTCAACTTGAATAATAATATTCACTTGATAAAAAGGATAAGCATTTTGTAACCTGAAAATAGCCTTTATTAAAACTATGCACCTCTCTAATTATTCAACTGCAATAGGTACATTCTGTTTAGTTTATTTTTGGAGAACTTATAAGTTGTATATCATATGATCAATATTTTTTCCTGGGTGGTGTTTTCTTTGCAACTATATTTTGGTTTAATTAATGATGCATAGTAACTGATCTATTAAAAGTTTTGTAGATATCAATATAAATAATATACCTACATTTTTATTGAACTTGTAGAGGGTAATAGGTACAGATTTTTAGCTCTAGTTTTATATATTTGTTCAAAATTAATATCTTGTGGTGTACAGTTAACCGGCTCTGTGGCCTAGCGGTAAAATATTTGCTCAGAGATCGGGAGGTGCGAGGTTCGATCCCGGGCTGATTCAAACCAAGGACTTTAAAATTGGTTTTAGCAGCTGATCCGCCTAGTGTCTGGCATTATGGATTTAGTGCTAAATGTGGTCGGTCAGGTGTCAGGATAATTTGACTGGATGTGGTGTGTGCAAGCGCTCCTTACATCACAGTGTGGCAGCACGCTTTCAATTGTCCCAAGTGCCATTTCTGACATAACCTTGAAGTTGACTGGGATGTTAAAAAAAAGAAAAAGAGAAAAGGTGTACTGTTAATTTTTGTCATTATTGAAATGAAATTAATTGGTATAAAAATCTTGTTGTAAAGAATAAATTTTACAGTTCACAAATCTTGTTGTTTATGATATGGAAGGGATGTAACTCTGCAGATTTTTCAACCGAATACGTTTCCTGGTGTTTTTGTCCCCTGCAACCGTTTTTGACTGCATTTCCTTTCAGGTCATTATTTGTGTCACATAGAATTGGTTTTTAGTATCTTTTTATTTATTGTATTTCTTTTAACCAATATTGAAAGGAAAAAAAAAAAAAACAACAGTTCAATAAATTATATCCTAATCATTGGGTAAGTTATTATGTAGATTTAGTGCGAGATTTTCATGACGAAACTTTTGTTTTTGCTTCTTTTTTTTATCAAACTCCTAGGCAATGGCTCAAATGGATGAACAGAAGTTAAAGAGCAGGTTCAGGAGCCAGTCTTCCCCAATACCTCCTGATTTGGTACCCCCTGAGGATCATTCCAGCAGTGGAACAACCAATAATAACATTGTCTTAACTCAAGAACAACAAGAAGAAGAAGAGGAGACGAACATTGATGATGAACCTGCCAGTGCTAAAAGAATAGCAAACCTGAAACAGAAGGTGATTAAGAATGCTAAACCTTTGTGCTTATTATGGTTGTAGCCATTAAATAGTTTGGTATTTTTAAAAAAAATATTTAAAGATAGTCCTTTTATTTAAATCTTTTTTAAAAAATCAAACGAACAACAACTTTCTTTACTGTACTAAAGCAAGAAAGCTAATAAGGCTTGTGCAAAAATTTGGAGCAAGTGTTTTTCATACAAAACATTTTAACACCAGGGAAAGGTAAAAAAATGAACAAAAGTAGTACTTTTTGTTTTTTTATTAGTTTTGAATAAGCCTAAAGCTATACTATTTGTGTCAATAAGATGAAAGAATGGAATGGCAAAATAAAGTTCGTTTTGTCTGTTTCCCAAATAATAACATGTGTGTCTCTTTTTCAGTATACATGGAGCCTAAGTATTCCATCTTAAAATTTTATTCTCTCAAACCCTTTTCCTTTTTTTTGTACAGTCCATTGCACTTGAAATGTGGCAGTATTGTTTAAAGAGAGTGCACTGTGGGATAAGAGGAAAAAAGACCAAAATACTCGTCTGATACAACAGTGCACTTCTGTAGATGGTTGAAAGAATTCAGAGTAAAAACACTATACTTTATCTTGAGAATGTGTGATGCTTTTAAAAAGATAATATCAGCAAATTTGGTTTTTCAAGTTTCAACCCTCCTCAAGTTTAATATTAATGCAATACCTGGAAAACTAAAATTTAATATTGCCTTTTTGCTTTGCTTTTACAGTGGAAACCTCTCAAACAAAGTTTTTAATTTCAAATTCTCATTATTTGAAGCTTTCTAGGTATGAGTTTATATTTCTCTTTAGATTTATTGGACTTAAACTCCTAATCTAAAATAAAGTTAATGAAGTCTTATTCTCTTAAAGTGAAGTTTACATATTTATGCATCTTATAGATATTTTATCTTTCGTTACCCATTAGCTTCACTTCTCCAAAATATGAAAGGCTTATGACTAACAGTCACTGAGCAAAATTTTTATCCCAGAAGTGATGCAGAGGTGTGTTTGCCCCACAGGTTTCTGTGTTTATGTTTGTTGCAAAGGCCTTTGAGAGCTGCTTATACTTTAGAGCAAAAAAATTTGAGTGAAAAAAATTGATTCCTAGTGTACAAATCTAAGTCCTCTTTATTTCATGTTTTTGTCAATTTGCGAAAGATTTGAATGAAGAGGTTTCCTTTAATATTAATTTTGTGTAGGTTTTGGTCTGCTTTCTATGTCATCGCCCAGTATATGATTTGGTTTCTTAAACAAGGTGAAGTGTTTGTCTGGGATTATGCATTTCAGGTCTATTTCTATCTTTCTGTTCTTTTTTTTTTAAGAGTAAAAATTTATTTTCAAGGAATTTTCCTTTTTTGCTTATCCACTGCTTTACTGCTACCAAAGACCTGCAAAGTTAAGGAGAAGTATAGCTGTCACATTTTGATTGCTGGTCATGAGATGCAACCCCAACCCACAAAATACCTGCTCAAATAGATTTATCGTTATAGTCTGTAGGCCTCTTTACATTCCAGCATTGTCTCTTTTTTAATACAAAGATTAATTTGTTTTAGGGCCAGTCTTAATAAGTCAAATGCCAGGTACTATTATTTTTAAGCCTTGAAAATTAGAGACCTTGATTTTTATCCTGTGAGATGTGATTAAAAATCATCCATCCATCTTTCACATAGATTTGAAAAACAACAAGAAAAAATGTGACCCCAATCCCCAAAAACTAGCTTAAGTCGGATATTTTCAATTTTTTAGTATTATATCTGACCAGAAAGCATAAAACTCCAGCAACTTTATGCAAAGATAGAATGCATTTATCTTTAAAAGTTATTATTTATTAAATGAATTTTCAAGCAAGCGAGGCGATTTGATTGATTTGTAGGAGTTCGTAACTGAGAAATTGCCTATAGCTGAAGGGGTAACGTGGCACAGTGATTAGCATAATGGATTTGAGATCTAGAGGTCCTGGGTTTGATTCTCGGCCCTGCCATGTTGCAATTGCCTTGGGATAGCAATTTACCCTAACATTCCCTGGTCCATCCACCTGTAAAATTGGTACCTAGCTACAGGCAATTCTTGAATTTGTGATATGTGCCTGCAGCACCCTGCATATGGGTTAAAAGTGGCCTTCAAATGTACTGGTCTGTAGGGGCATGAGTGGCGCTGCTCAAGTTTCCTGAAAGGGATTAATGTAGTGTATAAAATAAAAAAAATAAAGAATGGGACGGTGTGACTTCAATTAGGTTTTTGGGATTTAGGTCACAAATGTTAAAAAGTATAACAATGTGTGACAGCTGTCTTTTTCCTTGTGTGGTCTTCACATGTTTTCCCCCAGAGGATCCCCTAAACTTTTCCAAATAAGATGGAAAATTCAAATTTGCGAAAAAGCATGGGATTAAATAAACACATTTGCTGTGGAAGAGCTGAAAGTAAAAAAAAATAACAAGTAAACCAATTTTTGACAAGGTTTCTGAATTGAATCGTTGATAGAGAAAGTAATTTCTTATTATAAAACCCATGTTTAAAATTGATAGATGAAAACTTGATGAGTCATTTTTAAGAAACTTTAAATTTTGCTGATTTCATTTACAGTGATCTAGAATTCAAGAACTCTAATAATAAAGATGCCATTTTTCAGTTATTTTCTTTTTTTTTCTTCAAGCCCAAATTAACCTTGAACAATAACAATTAATTGCCTCGAAATTACACTTTTGTATATGCAGGAATGTAGCCCCAAGATTTTCAGTCATTTTTAGTGGCATCCCTTTACTACATAAAAAATAAAAGCTCAAGAAAATGCAGGTTGCGAAACACCATTTACATTAAATGGTGAATTCAATAGCACCTCCTCTTCATCTTCCATTATTTTTTTTTTGTTAAAATTGTCTTTTGATATAAATTATGAGTCTGTTAAAAATTGAGAAGTAATTACTTATTTATCAGTAGTGATAAAATAGAACGCTACTGTTGTTGCTCTTGTAATGGTAACATATTTTAGAGTTTTGGAACAAAGAAAAAATCACTGAAAGATGACATCAGCTCTATGTCCATATAACAACAGCTTAAAAACGTATGTTGTATTAATGCACAATGTATTTTTTTAAACACACCTTTTAAATGAGTCCAAAATACCTGCAAAAAACTTTTACACTAAATTTTTTAAAGCTTTGTAAATTTGATCAGTTTTTTTTTTTAGAGAGTTTAGAAGAGCATCCTAGGAATCATGGACCACTCTTTATGTCCATCATACTTTTTTTTAAAGTTTCCTTTCAGACCATTTCTCCCTTTACAACTTTATGTATGTAATGTGATACCGTTGATGAGTTAAAACTAGGAAACAAAAATATGTTTACTTGGTTGTGGGTATTAAAGATATATATACATGTAAATGTAGAATCTTACTGTACTTTTGAATCATTAAAAAAAGTAAAGTTACATTTGCACAATTCGCTTTTTGCTTTCTGGCATGAAATAAATATAAATGTGTCAGGTTAATGGATCGATTAAGCAAGAGAAAATTTTTTTAAATAGAATACTTGTGAATGTTTTATGCAAACGGCAGAATATCTTTAATTTACTTTTAATACCATGCATTGGTCAAACTTTTCAATTTGTATTATATGTGCGCATAGCAATATTTTAAACTTATTTTAATTTGTGCCTTGCCCTGCACTTTGCACTTCATTTTTTAAATAATGTTTGTTGGATATTTCTTTTTTTTCCTCCCACCTTACATCCCATCTTTGAAAGTAAAACAAACAATACACACTTACACAAAATCACTATGTTTGATGAAAAAATGTTTTTGAAACACAAAAGACAAAAACAGTCAGCGTTGTATTTTTATGAACACAAATTAAAACGCAATGGAAAAATATCAATAGGGTGGCAATGGTTTTTAATTTTAGTTTTGATTCAGGTGGAAATAGGCTTCAGGTGGCTTTGGACTGATAATGAGAACAATCATGTCAGCGTGAACAAGAAAAGGAACAACAATAGCCTTAATAATAATTGGAATAACAGTATAATTGATATTGAAGATGTCTATTATTATAACGGTAGGGATAATAGCAATAGTGAAGTTATGATGAGGATGATAATAATGACGTTGAATTTACAATAATTATAATAATAAGAAGAAGATGGAGTAAAAGAATCAAAAGCATAGTAATAGTGAATAGTGATGAAGATGATAAAATTAGTAGTGGTAGTAGAAAGATAATTATGATGATTTATGTTGATAATAATGAGAGCGATGATAGTAATAGGTGTAGCGGGTGAAGAAAATGCCCATAGTAGATTTAAAGTTTTAGCAAACCATGAATTTTATTATTATCATTGTAAAAGAAATAACTCTGTGCATTGTTTTAGTAAAAGATCAAATTCAATTCCTCAAAATACAAGTGTTCCCTCATCCTTGCTTTAATGGTTCAGTAGTCATAAACAGCTTTTAAACTAAAGTAATTCATAAAAGTAAGTAAGAACATATTTTCATGGTTAACATGTTGAGAGTATGAATAATATCTTTGAAGGGAAAAACATTGAATGAGGAAACTTCTGCACAAAATGTAAAAAATTTTTTTTCTACTATTAAACGCTGTCTTTGAAGCATCTGTTGTAGGTATTGAAATATTTCTATAGTGTTGAGCTATGACAATAACTTTGATCTGTACACTAAATTTATTCGAAATCAATTGACAAGACTTTTGATGAAAGTAATGGTATTTGTTACTGTGCTTCTGGTCTTAATGTCCAATGAAGTAAAGTACATAATTATGCTTGGGATCATTACAAAAATTAGTTTTCATAAAAAAACAAAAAACGAAAGACACCTTTTCTCCGTTTGTGCAAAAAAGTTGAATCTTGTGTTAGTTTTTTCTTCTCGTTTTCTACTTTGACTTTCGATGACAGAGTTTAGAGGTGGAGCAATCCACATCCACCGCTTCATGCCTTCAGAATACAGCAGCAACAACAACACCCACTACATCAAGGCAAAGGAGAAGGCGCAGTGAGAGAGACAAAGTTGTCCCTGCTGTTACATTTGACGAGGCTCTGAAAATGCCCTCAGTACATCCGGCTGAGATTGATCTTCGTAACCTACAAGAATTTGATGGTAAACTTTGAAATTGAGTTAAGAAAAAAAAAAAAAGAAACTAGATAGAGTTACATCTTCTCAGCAATTCTGAAAAACAATCATGTCATTCAGATCATTTATTAGAAAATTCTTTTAAGCGTCCTCCTAATGTATTTAGAGTAATTTTTACGACTTCTTATAATGATTTTCATATTTCATGTTTTCATTTCCATGAATGCTGAAAAGGATGCTTGTTTAAAATTATAACCTAATGGGCTAGGTTTTTGGGTGAAAAGAACAACAATAGTTCTTTTTTCTCTCTCTCTATCTCTGCCGTTCATGCTCTGTCAGTTTCTTCCTTTCTCTCTTGTTTTCTCTGCCTTTACCACTTCGTTTGTTTCTATCATACTTCTCCTATCCTTTTCTCTCTCTCTGTGTTTCTTCTTTGTCTATGCTTGTCTAACTCTCAATCAGCCTCATCCCTCTTTGCCAACTATTTCCTCCACATTATTTATCTCTCCTATCTTCTCTCCAGTTTTCTCACCCTCCTCTCTCTCCATACAGTCAAGTACATATAATTCAAACCTGCTATACAGTTTGAATAATTGCTTGATTCGGACGATATGCAGATTGCAGGTTTTTAACCGCTCTTTAATGTCATCTACCAGTATAATGACAGTTTGAAGTCGTATTTTGTTTCTATATCCTAACTGGACTATTTTCCTTTCTCTTTCTCTCACAGGTGAAGCACTGGCAACGTGGCTGTGTTCAGAATTTAATGAGTCTCACTACCTGCACAGTACCCTGACCAGACACGACTTCCGCATGCTAGTGTTCCAGGTGTGCACGCATCTCTTGTCTCTGGGCATCCTGCGCCCTTCGGTAGAAAAGAAACCTCCAGAAGTTTTTAAGGTAAGATTGCCATCATGCCATCTACTCAGCCCACGTACAACCATATCTCTCATTTTGCTTCTCGCTGTAGGTACTGCCCTTACAGTGTCTCATGCAGTTAATTTAGATGTCTTGCTTTTTATAGCTTTGGGGATCAAAGCTCTACACCCATGTATCTTATTCCTTTATGCCTTTAAGCCCTCTCTTTCAGTAATGACCTTCTAACGTCGTCCTCTTTCGGTCTATATCTCTCTCAATTTGTCTTAAGCATGTCTGTGATAACATTTTTCACCTGTTTTCTTTTGTCTCTTTCATCACCTTAAAAAAAGTGGCCTATCTATTTGTTCTAGTAAGACTGACTAAGAATTAAAAAAGGAGCAGAAAGACAGCAACACCACACACAGACCCAATAAGTCTGCAAAATTGTCAGCTTCCTCTTCACTCTTATCTCAGCAACTTAAATCACATCAAGCAACTGAAGGTTGTGTTCACACATTCAAAAAATGTTTGTGTCTCATAAAAGTCAAATGAAGCTTCAGAAACGAAAATTTTTCTTTTTTTTTCCTCCTTAGTACATCCTGTTTTGGCATGTGTTTGTATTTTTATTCATTTTTTTAAAAAGTGTTAAAGCTATGTTTTCAAGTGAACTAAAATGTTTTAACAACCAAATTGTTGGCGTTGAATTTTGTTGGGTGGGTTCTCCTTATTTTTTTTTTTAGACTTTTTTATTTGATTCATTTTTATCATTTATCTATTTATTGTAACTGTTTTAAAAGGTACTTTAATTGGAATTGGCCTGCAACAAATGTATTAATAAAAAAACTCCATGATTTTGCAGTTGTAACTGCAAGCTGTTTAAAAATTTTTAAGTTTTAGAGGGTGTGTTTTGTTTTTAATTTCTAAAGCATCAGCATCCGTATTGAATTGAAACTGAAAGTTTGTATTAAGCTCCTCTGCAAAGTCAAATGTAAACATTAAGTAATGAGAAAAACTTTTGAAATGGGCTGTTTTGATTACACAAGTCTTGTTGATTGTTGTATGTCTAAGTAGAAAAAAAAAGTTATCATCTGAGCTTTTCTGGATAAATCCCCTGTATCAAAGAACCATTTATTTTAAATCCTTATTCTTCCAAACTATAAGCTGTCATCAGGTGTCCAACGGCAAATTAGGAATCTTCTGAAGTTAATGTTCTTTTCCCGCTTATTTCACTCATTTTCTCGTGTATGAACATTTAATATTATCAACCAAAACTCATTCTCATTTTTTAAATTTTGATGTTTAAATCCTTTTTTTTGTCGAATTGTTATGTCATTGCTATTTTGTCTTCTTCAAAAAAATCAGGTTTGTGGTAGAATCCCGTGTCAGTGTGATACTGTGGCCTTGCTTCATGAATCAGTTTAACTAATTCTCAATCGTTTATCGTCCCTGAAATTCTACTGTCAGTGAGTTCTGTCAGATGGACAAATATTGTTATGAATTATAATTCCTCTAATAATGAAATAGCTCTTCCAACTTGATGCAATGTCATAAGTCTCATAAAAAAAAACTGCTAAGGTGTTTGATTTTTGTGCTGGAGAGGTCATATCCAATTACAAAAACTCATTATTTATACATAATTATTGTTTGTTCTTGGTGGTGTTCACTTTTCTACCCACCGAAATTCTTCGTTGTGCCAGCTGCTACACAATGTCCTATAGGTCTTATGTTATTAATCATACATACAGCGAAGTGGATTAGTTTCCTAATAAATTAAATACACGCTACTTTTATCGTCATGAAGTGGCATTATCTCCATGTCCTTATCATTGAACTCGTAACCACGGATCTAGGAGGCGATTCGTAACTTATAATCATGCAAACTTATCTTAGTAATAGAAATTGTGTGACCTCTCCTATGCTATGCAACAGGGTATTTTAAAAGCCTCTCTCTCCATTTTCTCAGTTCAGTTGAAGTAAATTATTTTTTAAACATTTAAAGATCCAGTCCAAAAATAAATATTCTCTTTCGTTTTTTTCCGCGTCAATTTTTAATTGCTCATCGTCAGCCTAAGAATAGTTGTAAAGTTAAGTTCATATTAACACTACCACCACCACCTGAACATCAGTGTAGTCGTCAGCATCATTCTGAAGCAGTCAATAGCAAGAGCAAGAATAACAATGGCAATGACTACTGAAATAATAATATCATGCATTCCTGGCCAAAAGCATTTGCAGAATATTAGGGTAGCTCTTTTGTTTTGAACTTAAGGGATCAATTTCGTCAATGAACTCCATTATCTAAAATCAAAATTAAAAAAAAAAATTGTGAGGCAATCATTTTACGCGCGGTGATCTTCAAACCTAAAATAATATTCCCTTTATGTGTATATTAGTAACCCAAATTCCTAGCTGTATTTGGGCATGGGCCTTTTCTTTTTGTCGCGCTGTGCATGGACCTTCTCTTTTTGTTACGCTACCAACTTATAGCCGCTGAAATGTGTTAAAGTAAACAGCTGAAGTTGAAGTGGTTCGAATGAAATACTGCATGTCTGATTTACGAGCCTCCCTCTCAACTATTGAACAGTTCCCGCTCTCTTTTATCATGAGAGGCACGAAACAATACAAAAATTAAAACTGTTGTGTAGCCATCTGTTACCTCCCCTCCTCTTGTCTGCCAAAACAATCAAACGCTCACAATGAACTGACATTGTCTACCCTTTTTTTGTTTAATGATAGCACATCCTTCATAACAAGGCTCACCTGCCGTACTTTTTATTGTCTTGCTTATTCAAGTAATAGAATTTGTTTGAGCTCCCCTATGCAGAAGAGTATTTTAAGTAGCTCTTGATAATTACCAGAAGACCAAAAGGTTAAAGGTAGGCCTACTTTACATTATGCAGCGGATTGTTACATTTTGTTGGCATGGTGCGAGTGGTACGTAAAATAAGATGATGAACTACAACAAACGGCATTGGTGTTTAACTTCTTTGTTTTTTTTTTCCTCTTATGCTTTTTCCAGATAGCATGTTTCTTTATTTTGTCTATGTGTCAGTAGCCCCTCTAGCTTTTCAGGAACAGGAAAAATATTAATCTCTAAGCTTTAAGAAAAAAATTCAGTTTATTTACACAACCTAGCGTTTGTATGTATGATTCATGAACAATAGCGCGAGGCAACGTGAATAATAATTTCATGCATTCGTGAAAATGAGCATTTGTAGAATACAGTAGAACCCCTAAACGAAGACCTGGAAATTTTTTTTTTGTAAAAACAGGTCTTGAAAGAGCGGGATCTTAGTTCAGGGGTGTCCAATTACTATACCCACATACGCGGACATTCTCAAACTTAAAGTCACATAAGAAGGGCGGTCTTTATTGTGAGGTTGTGGGGTCTTAATTTTTTTTATATACACTATATTAATATCTTTCGGGAAATTTGTCTTCGTTACTCAGCGTAACTGTGTCGCCACAGAGCAGCGCCACTCATGCCCCAGCAGTACATTTGAAGCCTGTAGCTGGGTACCCATTTTACAGGTGGGTGGACTTGGGAAAGTTAGGGTAAATTGCTTTCCCAAGGCAATTGCAACATGGCATGAAGAGTTCCACAGTTTTGGTAGCTCTCCTGCTTCAAACACGTTCTCCTAGATCCAAGGCATAGTGTGCGTTCACAAGCCTATAGTTGTTTTGAAATGTTTTTCTTACTTTTAATATACCATTGCCTTAACACTAAAAAGTAAACCATGTTAAGAAATATTTAGTAGTTTATCTTAACATTGATATGCACCTTATTTGTTCGATTTTATTGCTCCATCTTGAATAACTTGTGCCAGTTTGGTTTTTACCTTTAAATGCGAAAGGCCAAATTGTAGCGCTTTGCTGCCAATTAAACCCAGTACATTTTATGATGCCATTTCACCATCATTTTATGGGTTGGCTTTCGAATTACCTTAACTTTATAACATGGTCTTAGGCAGTAATTTAAAGCGAATTTTGACCTTAACTATGTAATCTGGTCGTACACAATATTTTTTAAAGGAATTTGACCTTCAGTTTATGATCTGGTCTTTCACAATATTTCATGAAAAGAAAAGCATATGACCTCAACATTATGATCTGCTCTGACACAAATTTTTTTAAGAAAGGGAGCTTGGTGTTGTGGTATTTCATAAATTAAAAAAACAAACTTTTTTGTGGTAGACAAATTAATGTTCCAGTAAGATTTGTAAAACATCATCGATCGTTTTTCCACGCTTTAATTTTTTTTAAAATCAACATCTCGAGAACATGGCCAATCGTCTGATTTCACACAAACTACAGCAGCTGGTTGAAACTTTTTCCACTAACAAACGACATAATTATTTTTGCTTACATCGCATACTGAAGGATCATTTGGCGCACGGATACGATGGACTAGTTTTTTACGTGACGCCGATATCCAAGCCGTGCGAATACATGGTTTACTCATTCATAACGTATTGTAAAGAAGGTTCTCTATAATTTTTAAATGTTTGTATGCTAAATCCCTAGCTCATTTGACCTAATTACGATCATTTAACGTCTAACCCATTAACCCGCAAGTTCTGCTCAGTTGATTAAGTTTACCATGTCACCTTTTGGATGGGTCGACTGGACGCACGTTCTGTAATAACAAGGTGGAGGTGTGTGTGTGTGTGTGTGTCACGGGGGGGGGGG
>BMAT01007478.1:44401-58732 GCA_019649035.1 Elysia marginata | reverse complement strand
GGGGTAATGAATCAGGCCGTCATCAGCAGCTATTTACTTTATTAGTTGGATGCAACCTCAGAGAAGTCGCCAGCAGCACCATGGTAGTTTTGGTGTTGGGTTACGAGCAGATCAGCAATAGCCACCGCGGAGATGAGGTGTGGACTGGGTACTCACCCTGTGTCACCACCATCTACGGTCGATACCATGTAATTAGCGTTTGCGAAGTTGTCCGTGTTTGATTGAAGCGGCCTCTAACTAACCACCTGTCGCGATGTTGCTTTAAACCTCTCCTATGTCTGTCTGTTTGTGCGTGTGTGTACGCGTGTGTGTACTCACGTTGGATGGATGTTGTTGTTTGTCATGTGACGCCATTAGTTGACACCGGCTGGAGGGATAGGGTACATAGGCAGCGGCGACCATATCTTTTGCTAATCGAGTATTGCTGTTTGTGTCAACTCATTTAGTCAATGAATTGTTTACCCTTTGATCAGAACTGGGTTTTTTTACACCAGTCTTAGCGGTTAAGTGGTCTTTGTGGCCGATCATGCCCTATCAGACATAATTATTCGCTGCTATTCGCTTGACTTGGCATTTGAGGACTTACGCTTTTCCACAGGAACATTTCATTCTGTGTTCACTTGTCACCAATACATATAGCTTCGATAAATAGTTTTAAATCTAATTATCAAGTCAGGTCACTGTTTGTTAAATTATATCGTTTACTATCTCTGTGAAAGACGCCATTTCTTATTGGTCTTCATAAATTCATCTATAAGACTTTTCTAATAATTATTTACTCGGGGATTTATCCCCTGGTTATCTCTCAGTTAACTGTTTTCCATCTGTTCAGAGCGAATACTGTCTTCAGGCTTTCCGCAAAGTGAAATCGGAACTTGTAGAAATGGATAGCTTTTCCATTATCACCAAGATTTAATGCGGATAAGAAATTAAAAAGAAAAACTTTCACGCTTGATGTGAATTTGAATTCCCCAAGTTCAAAAAGTCTTATATGTACTACTTGGCTAAGTAAGGTTGACCGTGATAATGTGAATGTATATGTGAAAACCCTTAGCTTTTTGCTGTGCTGGTACTAGAACCAGGTTCATGTAGCGTAGAAGTTCCCAGAGAATTGTTCGAACAATGTGCGTTAACGACGGCGTTATGTTTTTAATGAGAAAGAGAAAGAGGCAGCAACGGCAGGAGCAACAGCAGCAGCAAGAAAAGGAGGTAAGGAATTGTTTTTTACTTAATTTAGTTTAGTTCAGTTATACTTTCGATCTTATTGCCGTTAATGTCATCGACGAAAGTAACAGTAAGCTTTGCTACAGAAGCAATAACGTCCAGTGAATTCAGAATAAGTAAAATGAGATGAAACATATAAGCAAGCCAGCATGTATTCGAAACCAACCACAAGAGCATTTAAATGTGCACCAAATTTCACTAAGACCTCTGCAATAATCACCTCTGTATATAACAAAAAACTTAAAGTATTTTTTTAGATTATTGAATATAAATTGAAGAAAAATATTATTAAAGATGGAATGGAACTAGCTTGGATCATCTTGGTGACACTGTGTGGTCGAGCATCAAGTTACCGACAGCACTAATATATCTACACCGTAGTTAAATCGAAAAAGAATCTTCACTCTGCAAGTCCTGTTTTACTTTGGGCTAAACTGCTTCTTTGAAGAGGAGGGGGGGGGGGGGAGGGGGGATATATTTGTCGCAATGATTTTTCTGTTTAATTATTCCAAGTTAAAAGTTTTAAGTCTTTCTCACCTTATTTACGTAAAATCCACATTTCTTGATCACCTCAACAGATTCCAAAGGGTAAGTTTTCGATCTCCGCCCAGAGCGTTTTCTATTCCTTTTGACTTTTCCTAAATGAGCTAATGACTGTTAATTTTAGTTGCTGACATTCCACTCATATAAGCCCTATCGTATTTTATTTCCTTTGTTTTAGTTTCTCAAAACATATGTTAGAACCGTAACTGTTCTGTACTTTGAATATAATTGTCGGTGTACGTTTTGACTGAATTTGAGGCGACTTCTTTTCTCTCAAAAAAAGAAAAAAAAAAGAAAGAAAGAAAAAACCATCAAAGTACAAGCGATCGCCATATTGTGCTTTATGAATTCTTGATTTGTTTCTTATCGTCATAGGACGTACACGCTATTTAAAATTTAAAATATTTTAAACAAATATCAAAGTCCCAGACAAATTTTTCCCGCCATCAAGGTTACAAAACGTATGGAAAACCTTACTATCAATACCGGTTTTTTTTATCTTTGCTTTAGACGCTGACGTTTTCAAAGGAATCGTGTACAGAAAAACATTTTTGTTACACTGATTGAAAGACACGGGTAAAACAAGCGTCAGGGCTCCAAAAGTGACACGCCTCAATAGTTATTTTATAGTGAAACTCGACACTTCATCATTGTAGAACTTGGTCAGAGACACACAGTCCCAATGTAATTATCTGTCATTGTTTTGCCTTTTTTATCTTTTGCATGAAAAAATTATCTGATAAATAATCTATTTTATTTTGAGGCATGACCTGCACACGTTGTGCTTTGAAATGAATTTTACATAAACTTGTTAATTTAATTGAAAATATTTTTTTAAAAAGTGAAGGTGACGAGACTTCAGTATGATTGTATAGTCCCAAAAAAGCGGCATTGAAATAAAAGGAATTGTTACAATATCATTGTCATTAACAACGAGTGTGTTTCTGATGCTTTGCCCCGTTTCTCAATTCTATAATGATACCCCCCCCCCCCAGCAACCTACTTAAAAATTTCAGAATACAATAACAACCCCGCGAGTTTGTTCTTTCCTCGAGGTGCAAACCGTGCAATTAATTTTTCGCATGTAATACCGAGGTCGCATCTTATTGGTTTCTTGCGTCTTTGTATATACTGTGTTTTGTTTGCTTTTTAAATATTGCCTGCAGTATAGCAATTGGAAGTGGAAGGCCTGTCTGTTATGGACAGAGATAAAGAATTGCTAACTACCATTCCCGTTCTTGGTGTTTGTTATAAACAAAATTTAGAAGCTCTAGACTTAGACTTAGACCAATCGCGATCTGTTTAAAAAAAGTTTTCCGGTTCAGGTTTCACCTATATTATTTGACCTTTTTCCCCCTGTGGTTTCTATTCTTTTCGTGACCCACTTTGATTAGATAATTAGATGACGTCTTTTATTAGTTTATGATGTACGGTACGATGCATTGACAAATAAATTATATCTACCTATGAAAACTTATGTTTGGTTAGAAATCTTTGATTAATTTTGAGTTTTTAAAGGTAAACATGCTTTGAACTAATTGAACGTGATCAAACCCTCCGCTCCAAGGAGTCGCTAGGGAGCACCCCCCCCCCTTTCCCAATCCATATGGGACTGTCCGGCGTCACCATGGGACAAAAAAAAATTTATATAATTTGACCTAATTACGCATCAAACCCTTCGAAAATTGTTGATTAGAAGAGCTTTGAAGTGTGATGAGTTTATCCCTAGTGTTTGATCAGTGACAATGTACAACGCGGGTCTCCCCTATGTAATGCGACAACACATGGCATCATAAAATGAAAAGGTTTTATTTGGACTTTACTACAATGTAGGCTTACACTCAGGATGCACCGACCTTTGGTTATTTATTTCTATACAGCAGGCAACGTGATCGATGTTTTTCTGCGCACTAAGAGGGAAAAGAAAAGTGCCTTGTCTGAACTCAGAACAAACTGGAGTCAAGTTTCGCAAACCATCTTTTCACTTTACCAACTAGATCATCTCTTTCTTCAAACTTCTGGCCTCCCGGGTAGCGCTTCAGGTGTCCAAAGAGAGTGTAATCGGAATTGGACAGATCAAATGAATAAATGTGAGTTTACTTCGGCAATACTTTCCATTTATATCGCTGAAGCCAAGAGAAGAGTAATCTCGCGGTATGAGGTGTTGCTTTGTCATGTTGAAATATCGCACCTGTGCCTTTCTCGGAAGTCTTGGTCGCTTACGGCTGTCTGCTTTCCAATGGATGCAAGGTTTCCCAGTAACGGCAGACTTGTACAAAAGCTATTCTATGAGCACTTATTTTTTTAATCAAAATTTCGAATGTTTCTGCGATTTCTCAAACTTAAAACCGTTATGCCTGCTTGATGAGTTCATCGATGGCGGCAACGGTTCTCTCCTAAACTAAATGGCGCCATAAATGAGTATGCATCAATTGGTCATTTGTAACTTAATCATGGTCTTCTCACTGCAAAGTGCAACGGTCTGTGTAAAAAGTTTTGTTGCCGTTTCCCTTGGATAAGTAAAATGCGAACAACACCCCTGACGCCCTGTCACACTGAAACTGAAAGGAGATATCTTGCAATCTTGCTCTTGGGGCAGTGCTGAAAGTAGGCTTTAATAATGTGCATTAAAGTTCCCAAATAATGCAAATTTCAGATTTTTAAAATCCATTCGAACGTTATGGGCTTTTATTTTTTATTACTTTTGGGATGCCCCTCGTATACAGAGAGACAGAGAGAGTGATATATAAGAGAGAGATAGATAGATAGAGATAAATAGATAGATATACATTGATAGATAGATAGAGAGAGAGAGCGAGAGAGAGAGAGAGAGAGAGAGAGAGAAGAATTGGTCGTTAGGTTTAAGTTGCTAAACTAGATAACGTGAACAGATAATTAAAAGAAGATCGAATGCATTGAAATTTTTATGTAGCCAAGCCATTAACTAATGGTCTACTATCTGGACTGGTTTACACTTGATCTATGTTATATGTTACCGGGACGGACGCATCCGATCTCAATGGTTTAGCAGAACATCAAAATATTACTCTTCTAGATTTGCTTTATTTTGTTAGCTCCTTGTCATGATAGACTTATAATTTTCCTATGATGTAGATATACCGCGTTTTCCGCACATAGTCATAACGGCCAGGCATAGGTTTCCTGAATTGTAATGGTTTTATACGCGTCTCTGTGTAAATTTTAAAGTGTGCTCGCGCATTAAGTTATTCATATATGACGAAACTTATAATTTACATAAATTATATTTTCATAGTCGGCGTACAAATGTTATGTTTCTGTCCTGTACGTATGAGAACGTTTCAGAAATTATTCACACGATTATTATAAAAGCTAAAACCCCTCGTCTAATGAGGCGGGGTGTGCGTGTACGAGTGTTGCGCTGCTATGCCTGAATTTTATTGAAAGGATAAAAAATCCAACTATCATAAAACTGACAGTTCTCATGTCATCACTCAGAGACAAAGTTATTGAGAAATATTCATGGCCTTCCCTAACGTGAGCAGTAGAGCGAGAACAGCGAGACACAGCATACTAGATCGATTGTTTCTTTACATATCATTTGCTCTACCGGCTGGTTCGTTGGTCAGTCTTTGCCCTCGACTGTAGAGACGATGTTGTTTGTTTTTATTTGTTGGACAGAATCTGTCTAATGTTTAGGTTAGTTGGTAAGCTATTGCTTGGCTCATAGAAAGAAAGTTGTTTGTCCATTGATCTGTAGGTTTGTAGGAAAGTGGGCTATAATGTGTGTTGTCTTCATTCGTTGGTCAGTCTTTGTTTTTCTAATATAAGTTGAGCGGTGGCGCAATCGGTACGTGGGGCGGTTGACCGTTATCTGAGAGGTCGCGGGTTCGGTCCTCAGCCCGGGCAAATTTTGATTGTCCCCTGTGCCCAACCAGCACTTGATGGGTAGCTAGGTCTCTCATAAGGCTTGGCATAAGTAAAGGTGGCGAGGAAAGCAATGGCGAAATGCCTCACAATGCAGAGTTCCTGAAAAAAGAAGGACCTTCCTCCCTGCTACCTCACGCTCGTCTCCTCGAGCTTGGAAAACTTTACTTTTGATACCAGATTTGTTCCTTATGCATCTGCTTTTAATTGATTGGTTTGACAATATTGGGTTCGTCAATATTTGTGTAACTTATTTATATGGTGGATAGTGTTTGCTCCGTTGACTATTTTTCTAGGGTGGGTGATGTTATTTAATTGGTTAGTTAGAGAGCGTTAGTCTGATATCTTGGTTAGTTGGCCAGTCTCTTCTTTCATTAAAGGTTTGTTTCTTGTGCAGATAAATGTAAAACAGCAACTGTGTACTATAACGTTTCACTTAATGAAAAAAATAAACAAGCAAAGGACAACTTCATGCTATGCCGCAACTAAATCTCTGTAGAAAGCAGATTTTGACCAAACATTTTTAGCCCCTCAGACTCTTTCATCACGTGCCAACATTTAATGTAATGTGTAACGCTCGAAATGTACACAATTCTAGTCAATAGTTCATATCCTGTGCTTAATGATGTGTGGGTTTTTAGTGTGGTCTCGCTTCATTGTGTGAAAAGGTTTTGTATAATTTGTAGAACACGTTCACCCTGAACGTGATCAGAGAATATGATTATATTTACTACCAAATATGGTCGAAAAAAATTCTGTGAATGGAAGAAGACTTCTAGAAAGGTGTAATTTTTCACGACGGCCTAATTAAGTTCATGATAATATGTAAGAAAAACGCGAAGGTTTACCTAGTTATGTGGAATTCATCGCATTATCCGCAGCAGCCCCCTCATCCCTAACCTCCCCCCTAAAAAAAGAAAAAAAGAAAAACAAAACAAGAAAAAAACAAAACAAAAAAACCACAACAAAAACAAACAAACAAACAAAAAACATCTTGAATTCATCATGGAGATTAAAAATGGTATATAATTAACATTACCAGCATCAAAAACAAATATTGCGCATATTATACACTTGCACTCCCTAGGTGGTATATAGACCTAGGAAGAAGTATCACCGTATAATCAAGTCTGTGAACTGAAATAAAATTTAGCGACACGTAGAAATGTTTGTTGTACACCTTTTCTTATGGTTATAGACCTGTTACGCGACTGCAGGTCTCACATTTGCCTCCAACTTTGTCTTCTTATCACACGATATGCTTTTATTGAAAGTATTTGTATTTTCTTTCTTTCTTTAGCCTAAGTTTGTTCATGTAAAGATATTGGTACTCTTAACTTTTACTTAAAAAGATACTTAGATTCAGGACCTGCGAAATGGAACGATATAGGTTGCTTCATCTTGACCTATGCTTGGGTTTTACAGCATCCTATAATAAGTCATTTAAACAGTCGACCCATATAAACCTACTTTCCTTTAATCTTGGTTCTAGGTCTTTGAAGCCCAAAGCATGAATGGGCGCTTGGTGAACGAGTACCTGGTTTTGCGTAGGTAAAGAGAACGTTTAGTGCTATTTCAATGAAATATGGGAAGAGTTTTAGCAGGTGATTAAATCATAACTCCTGTAGTCTTAGTTTGATAAGACCAAATGAAATACTCCGTGACAAAACGCGCTACATGTCATTTTCAAAGAGGTGATTAAAAAGGGCAACAAGAGAGGGTTTTTTTTTCTCTCTTTTTGTTTGTAACTCTAGCTCCCACCAACAGCTGTTACAGATGCATAAAATGACACTTTTAAAGAAAATAACATATATAAGAACTAAAAGGTAATATAGAATTGAGTTTTTACACGGAGTCTAAAAAAAAAGACAGACTTTCAAATACTCCGTATATATGGCATTATTTAAACACGCATGCACAGCCACACACTCATTAACAGGTTACACTGTGGACTTCGTCTAGACCCAGAGTGAAATATTTCGCTCGCTTACAATGGTGCACATTAAAAAAAGGTACACACTTATCAACTGTATACAATTTTCACTCAATTCTTCATGCGTGTTTTTTGTAACTTTTGGTTTTTTTTTATTTTCATGAGCTCAACATGCAGAATACGTAGAACCCTGATTCTACTTTCAACTAGTGTCCAATCTCTACTCTGGTTATAAAACGTGTGAGGTCAGATCTCAACTGCGCCCAGTGAGGGGGCTATTAGTTTCAGCCTGAGGACTAAGTTGAACAAGACCGCGCACATTAACCAACAGCTCTCGAGTTACCGTGTTTTAAACCTTTTTTACCAGTTACTGTAACAGATAGGACCATCTTCAGGTTATTCAACATCTTTAAAAAGCAATCAATTTCTACCGCTTTCATCGTGTCGCTTGATTTATTGTTGAGAATTTAGAAAAATACTTAAAATATCAGGAGATATAAAGGAGTGGCTTAACTCAAAAAAAAAAAAACCCAACAAATAACAAAGGTTTTGGGGCATTGTAAATCGAGAACGTTATTAAATTATTTGGAAATTCAAGAGAAGCCCAGGCAAAGGTCTTGATAAGTTGTATTATTGAAATTCTACTCAGCTGAAAAAAGGAGGGTTAGGTGCGAACGCTTTGAATGTTGCTTATTGCCATTTCATGTCATAATCTCTTGTTAATTTTCCGAGACCTGAAATTGAAAAACCCAAATCTTAATGAATTTGAAGAGGCAGAGGGAGTGAAAAAAAATCTAACTGAAATAGGATTGTACTGCCATAACACAGTATTAGGCCTTGGCTTGTTTCTAATGCTGGCACGCAGCACCACCTCTTGGATTTCCCAGCTGCAAGCAATATACAATAGCAGGCTATTTCAGCAAATTACAAGTTAAAAGACATTTTCAAGCAGTTTAACACATTTCAAAATTTTAATATTCCGCTTTGTTTCATGAAGCTATAATTATAGATGCTTTCGATTTCTGCACGAGAAGTTTTATTCTCTTCTTAAACCTCTGATTATTAGGCAAAAAGCCCACGTCTCGGTGGTCAAGGTTCGCGTTGCGATAATCTTGGTTGCTCCCTGTTATCCTCGTTTCAATTTCATAGTAATGTGATGTTTCGGCTAAATCTATTTTGCATAAACATCTAACAAATAGGCTTCAGAGGCACGTATTGACCCAAATGGGGTCACTTCGGGACCAAGACTTTGAATATATAGGCTGAGTGCAGCCTTAATCTCTAAGCTACGCTGACATTGTAACTGATAACTGCGGTTTCGGATTACCATGATTAAAACTTTTTTACAAACCTAACTGGTTTCTAATGTTCTACATTTGTTGAAAAGGACATCAATTGTGAAACTTTCCTGAAAATGGCTGCAGATAAAAGATTGATTGATATGTATTAATTGCTTTTATTAGTCCTCTACATCCAATTTGAAGTTCAACCCAAAACTTAGTGTTCTAGCTAGCTCATGTATCCGGTTTAGTTGCTCAATCCAGTTCGGCTCGCCTCGGATCAGCTTAGCTCAATTCAAAATTTGAAAGTTGAGCAAGACCTTAGGCTATATCGTCACCCTGACACCACTGAATCATCTTGTATTACATTACATTTAAGTATAACAAACACAGAGTGAGTAGCAACAAGAATGACCTAGACCTAGTACCTACTTTAAAAAATATTGGATGCCACAATAAATATTATACGTCATCAGAAAACGAATTAACCCTAGTAAATTTATAGTTTTTGTTGGACTAAACCGTCGGAATGCAAGCCCAACACCCGACTGTGAGTAGGTGTCAGACACGTCTCCATTTTATATTAGCTTTTGATTTTGCATGCTCATCACTTGGAATTGCTTTATGAGAGATCTTCTTTGTTTGAATTATATGAAAACATAAATGACATAGATCAGTACAACACTTATGCTCCAGTTTCTCTGCTTTTGCACTGACAGTCGAGCTTAAACTCCTTCGGCACAACGCTATGGAGAATAAGCTAAAAGTATATATAAGAATGTACATAAGCGCATATGGGGATTATAAAGTACGTATGATGCGTGATAAAAAGTAGCGACACAATAATGTAGTTCTTACACAATAGAATACAGAGACGCAATTTTGATTTCTAGAATGAATGCTGTTTTTTTTTTTGAAGCAGTCTTTTTCTAACTTTGAGTTTGAGTCACAACCCGGTCAAGAAAAAAACGGCAGTTCTACTGATTGCATTGTCCAATCCAATTTGAAGTGTATTATATTACATATAACAATAACAAACAGTTTCAGTATCACAAGCAACAATGACCTAGACCTAGCTTGTGTACATGTGTAAAGCACCCGTACAATCCTATTTCAATGACAATTTTCACTCCTTTTCTCTATTGAATTGCAATTTCGGTTGTTCCCTTTCAGGTCTTGGAAAATTAACAATAAGTTCTGGCACGGCAATCATCAACATTTAAAGCGTTCACGTCCAATCCGCCTTTTTCAGTTGCGTAGAATTTCAATTATTACAACCTTTTCAAGACCTTTATCTAGCCTACTCTTAAGCTATGTTATCTGTCTAGAAGCTAAGGCGTGTACCCGCCTGCACCTCAATACATAGGCGCCAAAAGCATTATTTCTAATGTTAATAAGAAAAATGATAATAATGATAATAATAGTAATAATAATAATAATAATAATAATAATAATTATAATAATATTAATGATATCTAGATTTCTATAGCGCTTTTTACAATATTTTAAAGTCTCAAAGCGCTTGACAAAACACACGCTACACAATTTCTTTCATGCAAGTTTACAAAAACATGAATAACTTAGACAATTGGAAATAGAAAAAAAAATCAATTAAAAAATAAAGATAATTATATCAAATTCAAGAAAACATGGACAAGAAAAATTGTAAATTTAGGGTTCCTAATAAATTTCTTATAATGTTGCAAACCTTTCTCGTTTCCTAATGTTCTCGTTTAGCTTTTATGTTTGCAAAGTTCGAGAACGGTGTATATGGGGTACATTAATAACAAAAAATTACGATTCGTTCGAAAGGTCAGATGGCACTGATAATACAGACCTTTAGCACACGCACCGTGTCTCACTACGCGTACGTGAAAATCGGGAAAGCAGATTGAGTTACTATAAAAATAATGAAACCAGTTTCTAAAAATAGACCCACAGACGTTCTATTTTTAGAAACTGGTTTCATTATTTTCATAGTAACTCAATCTGCTTTCCCGATTTTCACGTACGCGTAGTGAGACACGGTGCGTGTGCTAAAGGTCTCTAATGTCAATCAAGTAAACCGCGTCTTCTTTATACGCGGAAAAGAAACTTCTTTGACAGAATGAAGAATGCATTGACACAACCTTCTATAGCCTTGTTTTTGGTGCTGTGCCTAACGTGGTACACACTCGACTTTTAGACAATTTTATTATTAAATTTTTGGTGCGAATCAAGCTGTTACGATATGAGTGTAAAATACACATCTTTTGTATTTTCTCTCAAATGTGTATCTGACGGAGTGCTTCGCTATAACTAAATCTCTTCCTTTGCGCATTGAGAAAGTCTACATTTTCGTTTTGCTATTGCAGGAAAGATTTAAATACTCCATTGAGCAATTTTAGTTTTTGTAGCGATTGAGAAAGCTTGGGAAATTCACCGCCACGATGAAAGGGAAAGTAATCCGCAGGAGAAAGAAAGAAGTCTGTAAATGGATATGCTTGGATAAGTGACTGCTCATACAAATTTTGACTACCGCCGACTGTGGTCAGTTTTCGGCCTGTCCGCGATCGGCGAGTGTCCATACCGGCTCTGTGGCCTAGCGGTAAAGACACTCGCTCAGAGATCGGTAGGTACGGGTTCGATCCCCGGCCGAGTCAAACGAAGGACTTTAAAATTGGTATTAGTAGCTGATCAGATCCGCCTGGTGTCTGGCATTATGGATTTAGTATTAAGTCTGGTCGGCCCGGTGTCAGGATAATGTGACTGGGTGTGGTGTATGCAGCGCTCCGTACATCACAGTGTGGCAGCATGTTTTCAATTGTCCCAAGCGCCGTCTCTGATATAACATTGAAGTTGAAAAGAGACGTTAAAATTCAAACAACCAACCAACCATCCGTGGTGAAAATCAGTTCACTAAATCCAAATTACGAATCAGGAGGATTTCGTAATGTCATTTTCTCTGTGGATGCTTGTACTGCTAGAACTAGAATTTTTGTCATTGTATTTGGGCAGTGCGGCCAGGCTAGAACGCATTACCATCGGCGAGAGCAAAATTTCATTGAAAAAAAGAGCAAAATAACCACAGGAGATGATCGAGTTTACGTCCCCTAGTCTCACCATTGTACAAAAAAAATCATTAGCACTGTTCAATACACCATTGGTCTCCTTTTATCCTTCCTCAATCGCTTTAGCTTTATTCTTAGAATGAATCAGACGTCAAATAAGCGATTGGCAAATTTTGTGATCCGTCGTCATTTTAGTCAAGTCAAGGCTGAAATTTAAAAAAAAATTTGCTTTCGTGTAAGTTCTTAATCAGAGAAGTTTGTGCTTGTAAATGTAAATCTGCTTTATGGTGGACTAACTGCTAATCATTTTAAGACTGTCTGAATTGGTAGTTAACTTGTATATCTGCAACTTAACCGAATGCCCGTTTTTCATAAACTTTACATTGAAAAGAAAGGGGGGGGGGGGTGTATTCCTCATCACAATTATGAATAGGGAATTTTTAAACATTTTTTTCACATACTAGTCATTGGCTACAACATTCTTGATACCCTTAGTCTGGTGTGTGTGTGTGTGTGTGTGTGTTTGGGGTGAAGCTAATTTTGCAGGAATGCAGGATAAAGACTGCGCCAGCCGTGTGTAATTTCTGCTTCCCTACTTGCACTACTGTTATAAACCCTCTCTCCCGCTTTACCCTGCGGTCTCCCGTTTTTTTTCTTCTTCTCGCCAGGTCAAAAGTGTAGCTAACTCGTTCTCTCATTAATAACACCAGTTATCAACTCTGACCCCTCAAATGAATTTTCTTTTAATGCTTCTCCCCCACCTCCTTCTCTCCGGCATTTCCACTTCTCTGCATCTCTAGCTGTCTCTAGCTCTTCCTCTTCCGCCATCATTCTCTTTTTGTGCTTTGTTTCCGTCGTTCCCTTTTACCTCTCTGTGTTGTCGTTTTCTGTCTCTTTTTTTCTCTGGTGCTCCTTCTACCTATTACTCTCGTTCTCCTCTCTCTTTCTCCCAGTTGAGTCCTCGTCAGCGTCACCCTGTCCATCACTTTCTTTTGTTCTTCCTGCTTTTATGAATGAATGTACCCTGCCTCCATATCTGTTTGTGTGTCTGTGTATCTGTTTCTCTCCCTTTCACCATCTCTCTCTCTGTCTGTGTATGTCTCTTTATTTCTCTCTCTCTCTGTTTCTCTCACTCTCTTTTTTACATTCATGTCAATATCATATTGTCCACCATTTTTTGCCTGTCATTACTTTTCAATGTGAAAACCCCTCTATTAACTAATTATCCTTGTCTGTCCTTTTCTCTGTCTGTCTGTCTGTCTCTCGGTATACGTGTGTATATATTTTCCTTCCGTTTTCTCTGTGTTCCTACATGTCTCTCTCGCTATCTCTCTTTTTTTTCGTCTGTCTTCTTCCGCCTGCCTGTCTTTGCACCCCCACTGCCATGACGCCGGGGCCCTGTGGCCTTGGTGTTGTCACCGCGCCCGTGGCCAAGTAATTTTGGCTGATGACGGCGTCCTTCTGGCTCTTCATTATTAGAGAATTATTTAGTTTTCACTCGTCTCAAGTCATGGCCTGTCCAGGCCTCTCTTCCTGTGACCATCTTTTAGTACTGCTACCACCCCGCGACATTTTACATCGCTATCGTGATGTCCCTGCTGTACCGTACTCGTCTCGGTCAGTAATGTTTGCCCCTCAGATCTTTCAACGTTTCAACGCGTGCTTGTGTCTTCATCTTAATAGAATCTTCAAGTTGTTACAGCGGAGTTTCTGTTATTGTGTTACTTTGTGCGAGGCTTTCAAAATCCGGAAGATTGGTTTTAACCAGTGCTTTGCTATTCAATTTCAGTTTGCTTTATCAGCTTGCTTTGCACCTGAATTCACGCTTGAATGTATATTTTTTTGTGTTTTAAACTTTTAGCCTGAAATAATCAAGAATATTTTTTAGCTTTTAATGAATTTGATAGACATCGATTAGTCAATAATTATTGTATTTCACATTTGATAACAATTTCAGTTTTCTCCATGACTCTTCCTCATTATAATTATTCAGGCTCTTTATAAACTTCACAAAAGAGTGAAAATGCTACACAGATAGAGAGATAGAGGGATAGAGAGCAAGAGCGAGAGAGAGTGAGAGAGAGAGAGAGAGAACATTTCATTTCTCTATTAAATGTGTTGGTCACCCATTATAGTCCACTTTACCTAAATATTCATAATGTTAGAATCTGTCAGCCTGACTGAGCATTGCTTATTTTAAATGTAACTAATGTAACCTTGTATTGACTGAATAAACTTGAATTGGATATAGTATCTTTGTGTGAAAGAAGAGAAGTAGACAATTGTTTTGTTTTGTTGTTTTTGTGGTTGGAAAAAAATTAAAATACTATAAAATTCTTAGAAGACTGACAACATTTCTGTTTATAGTCTTAATAGGAACTCGTGCTCATCAATG
>BMAT01007478.1:10484-23146 GCA_019649035.1 Elysia marginata | reverse complement strand
GAGGAAGAATTAAAGTTGGAGTACCTTTTGATGGAAAGGGAATTTAGTCATTTAATTGTGATGAAGAGATGGTTTTTCAGGCTTGAGGAACTTGAAGAATATTTTAGCTAGAGCCTCTAACTCAAGGTAATTCCATCACATTGTGATCTTTATTGATTACCTCAAAAATAAAATCTCTGGTGTTATCAAAAGGCAAGAGTTTTATTTCCATATATATTTTTTTACATTTTTTTTTGTCATAACTCTTAAACAAGACATTTAGGTGATGTAATATAAATTCACCATTGAAATTTTTGACATGCGGTAGATCCATTCTGGTTACCTGTTAGTGCAAGTAGAATTCAACACTCTTCTTTGTTAAAACTATTAATGAAATATTATAAGATCAAAGAAACAAACACAATTTTTCAAATCTTAAATAATTTGCCTTCTCAGAGCTGACAACAGCAACTTGTTTTGGGAAGAGATTGTCGAGGAACCAATTAATGTTGACAATTTTGAAGCCCTCTTTGCCAAAGTCCCAGTAGAGTCCAAAAGGAAAACTAACGCCAACAAATCCAAGGCTAAAGTTGTCCAAGTAAGTGGTTAGTCATAGTAGAAAAAGTTAGGTAAAAAGAGAAGCCTTTTTTTTTGGGGGGGGGGGCCCACATTTTCACCTTCATCCTACATCGATTCACTTGTAATATCATGCTGAGTTATCTGCCAATCATTAAACACATTGGAAGTGATTATCCTCTCTATTTAGACTGGGTAAGGTAAATCTTGCCTGACTTGGTCCTAAGCAATTTATCTTAACCACTTGACTGTGCTGTGTATGTACGTCATGTGTCCTGCTGCCCTACTGACCGTATGCGCTGTATACGCACTCTGTGCAAGCTTAACTCAATCCCCCCTAAGCCCACTAGCCCAAGTTCAAGCCCTGTCCCTAAGAGAAGGGAGGTAAATCGTCCATATCAGGCGCAGCTAGATCTAGATCTAGAATCTAGGTCTAGAAATCTGTGCAAAATCGTACTGAAAAACGGTCAACTTCAACGGACCCGCTTCAGCTTGTTTGTGGACCAAAAGTGAAATAAAAATATCCTAAATAACGCTTAAGATCTCCTCTGAAAGAAGAAGAGGTTTACGCGAGATTTCAGGCGAGATTTCTGGGGTTACTAAGCTACCAAAGGTACACTATGACAGCAATGGCGATGACGGGCGATGTAGGTACACAATAGTGTTGTACAATCGAGCGACGGCGGGCGCTATAGGTGGGGTTGAGTTAATAAAGCAATTTTTTTTATATGTTTACAAAAATTCAAGATCTAGATCTAGCCTGGTTTCTACATATGTAATCTGTACTAAAAGCTTGGATCTTTTCTATAGGTCTTATTTCTCAGCACACATTGGAGAATTTCATGTAGATGTCCAGGGGTTAAAGGGACTCCTCTGTATGGTTGGGGTTGTTGTTGTTATTGACTTATTGCGATACGTCCTTTTTTACAATGATCAGGGTTTTTTTTTGTTTTTGTTTTTTTCCTATCATAATTCACTACAAACATAGATCTGTCCTCTTTTAAAATGAAACTAGTTTCAATCAATCCCACAGTCAACTCACCAACTGATGTACAGAAATGTATACTGTGGTTAAATGGCAAGAAATGGACTGTCTACAATGTTTATAACCCTCCGGCAAATACTTGCAGAATTGATGATCTGCAAGAAAATATCTACCACAACACAATACTTGCAGGAGATTTCAATGGACACTCTTTATTATGGGGATACCAGGACACAAACAACACTGGAAAATACTTAGAGGAGGTTTGCACAACCACCAATCTCTCCATACAACAGAACGAAAATTCACCACCAACACTACTGCATAGAGCACACAACATCCTCAGCCGACCTGACCTAACGGTCATGTCTCCAGACCTGGAAAATGACAGTGAAATACGGGTACTACCTGACATGGGCAGTGATCATCGCCCCACTTTGATCACTATTAGACAGAACGGGATTCCCCCCAGACAACAGAGGTCACGCTGGAACTTCAAGAAAGCAGACTGGGAAGGTTTCAGAGCAACATCAGAGAGAGAATTTCGAAACAATTCATGGGAAGATGATATAGACGGACTGGAAGAGACTTTCACTTCTACCATCTTTAAGAACTCCAATCTTCACATTCCTAAAGGCTTGCACCAAAAATACAAACCATTCTGGAATGAAGAAATAGAAGCTGCAGTGTCCTCTAGAAGGCAAGCGAGAATAGAACTAGAAGCCTGCCCCACAATCGCCAGCAAAAAAAACTACAACAAAGCCACAGCAGTAGTGAAGAGAGTCATTGCCACTGCTCAGATCTGGATCTTCGAAAAGATGGAACTAAGGCATAGAGGCCGCTGAATAACCTTTCAGGCTGCAAGAGAAAAACCAATACTCGGCCTATAATAGAAGAAGAGACTCCCCAGAAGAGAGCAGAAGCATTCAATAAATTCTTTGCTTCTGTCAATAAAGTACCTAAAAACTACTTAAAGGATCAACCACTTCTTAAAAAATTAAAGACTTTAGAAAGAACAACGCCAACCACACCACGACTTGGCGATATCTTCACTTTGCAGGAACTTGAAAACTCACTTCAGAAACTAAAGCCAAAGAAATCCCCAGGCCCTGATAAAGTACACAATGAAATGCTCCAAAACAACCCGGTAGTACAGGCAAGTTGTTTTTCCTCAATATCATCAATCAGAGCTGGAAACAAGGAAGAACCCCAAGAGCTTGGGAAAATGCCCACGTTATTCCCATTTTAAAGAAAGATAAAGACCCCAAAGAGTTGAAGAGCTACAGACCCATATTGCTCACGTCCTGCATGGGAAAGGTCGCTGAGAGGATGGTGAATAGACGCCTGTACTGGCTCCTTGAAAATAGAGGACTGCTATGTGAAAAACAATCAGGTTTTAGAAGTGCAAGTAGAACGGAGGACCAACTTTTTATCATATGTCAAAAGATCCAAGATGGTTTCCAAGATGGAACACTTACAACTGCTATTTTTGTGGATCTACAGCAGGCCTATGATAGAGTTTGGCGAAAAGGACTTCTTCTTAAGATCCAAAGACTTGGCATTAAGGGAAACCTCTACAGGTGGATTAAAAGTTTTCTTCATGAAAGAACAATCCAAACAAAATTTGAAGATAAAGTATCATCCCATCACACTCTGGAGGAAGGAATACCACAAGGATCTGCACTAAGCTGCACTCTGTTCCTCATTTAGATAAATGACCTTGCGAAGGAAGTTGGATGTAACAAAGCACTTTATGCAGATGACCTGGTTATCTGGCACACACATCGATATGCTCGACAAAGTGCAAGGTACATCACTTTAGACCTGGAACGACTTCAAAAATATTGTAACACATGGAAAATTACCATCAACACTAATAAAACATCATACTCCATTTTCACCCTCAGCCCAAAGGTTACAAAGCAAAACCTAAACATCAGGCTATTAGACCAACAGCTAAAAAAGGAAGAACATCCAAGTTACCTCGGAGTTCAACTGGACCCCCGTCTAAACCTGAAAAAACATGCAGCAAACCTTAAAAGGAAGACCATGAAAAGACTGTCTCTGAACAAACGCCTCGCCAGCACCTCATGGGGATCAGATATGGACACTCTGAGATCTCTCTACCTGGGCTATGTAAGATCAGTCTTAGACTACAACTTATGTCTCCAAGCCTCAAGCAGTAAAACAGTCCAGTCTGAAATTGACAGGGTTCAGAACCATGCCTTGCGTTTTATCTGTGGTGGCATGAGATCAACACCCACAGCTGCCTGTGAGATACATGCAAGAATAGAGCCACTAGGACTACGCAGAGAAAAAGCTACTCTGGAGATGTATGAAAGAGCACAAAGGATGAACCCTCTGCATCCAGCCAAACTTCTTGTTGAAGACTGGAAAAAGAAAGATCGAATACCATACCCAACCATCATGCATCACATCACCACACTCCAAGAAAGGTGCCACCTCTCAAATGACAGAAAACCTATTTGCAGAGTACCCAAAATACCACCCAATAAAGAGATGAAATCCCCAGAAGTAATAACCCACCTGATAAACCAGGATACAAACAAAAAGACAGACCCTGCTCTCCTGAAACTCGAAGCGGAAATCACCATCCTTACATATCCTCCCGACTGGATTCACATTTACACAGACGGTACAGCATTTAAAGGTACAGTCAATGCTGGATATGGAGTTTACGCATGCTTCCCAGATGGAACTTCCAAGGAAATCTATGGTGCCTGTGGGGAAACTTGTTCTAACTACGAGGCCGAAACCATTGGTATCCAATAAGCCTTAGAATTATTCAACACTACTCTCAACAAAAATCCAACAGCAAAAAATATGCAGTGATTTTCTCCGACTCCCAATCAGTACTCCAGGCGCTGCAAGACGGAATGACAAAAGACACTGAGATACTGAAGGTCAGGGAAAAATACAACCAACTGATCTCTGCCCAAGGCACCCGACTTGTATTTCAGTGGATTCCAGGACACGGATACATTGCAGGAAATGTAAAAGCAGATATACTTGCAAAAAAGGTGCACAACATCAGCAACCACGCAAACCCGTAACTTACACGACAGCAAGGCAAATCATAAACAGCAACTACAGAGAGAACTGGATGAACATGTGGGCGATGGGACAGACCGGCAGAGTTGTGTACAAATATATGAACTCTTTAAAAACAAATGATAATATCCGAACCATATCAAGAAAGGAGCAGGTAACAATCTTCTGACTAAGAACTCAACATGCACCTCTAAACTACCATCTTAACCGTATCAACCCCCATTATCCACCAATGTGTCCACTCTGTAATGACTAGTTTGAAACAACAGACCACCTCCTGCTACACTGCCCCAACGTTGATGACCTAAGGCAGGATCTTCTCCCTCCAACACCCGACATCACCAACATCCTCTACTCAACTACAGACCAACTCAAGAACACTTCAAAGTTCTACCACATGGCAATGGGCTGAAGAGCAAATGCTCACAGGCTGCTGGATTAAAGAAGAAGAAGAAGAAGAATTCAATTTTCAGTATTTTTATCTTCAGCAATGTTCATTGTTTCTGCTGAATGTGAAAACTGTAGCTTTTGACTGATTTGGACTGTTACCTGTTTGCTTCACACTGTGTTCAACTAATTATCTTCCTTTTTGTTTTTCCTATTTCCTTATTGACCTCTCCCTTTTTGATTATATTTATGTCTTGTTAATCCATTGAAGTATTTAGTATTTTTTGTTTTGGTTTATATTTGTTTTGATAGATATTGATTCTTGTTTGCATCTTTTATTCTGGTTGTTTTTTTTTTTAACTTAAGCTGTATATATCACTTTTGATTAACAGCCGGCTAAAGTTATTACACCCAAAAGGTCCCAAGCTGTTGGAATCCTGCTGTCTAGTCTTCGCCTAGAGTTCTCTGATATTGAGGATGGTGAGTCTTCACTTGACCAGTAGAAGACAACCTTTGGAGGCCTTTATACAGAATCACTAGACGTAGAAGAACTTGCTTTTGCCACCTCAGAACTGCTTTGTTCCATTTTCAGTTTTTCTACGTTTCTCCATCTTAACAAAAACTTCTTTTAAAAATAATTATATCTTTGCAGAGAGGCTGAATTTTGCTTATTTATTTTGTCAGCTATAGAAATAGACCAGGATTTTCTCTTTGGGCAAGTTATTGCTTATATTAGCAAAGTTGAAGATGAAACAACGCAGTTTTCAGGTGATGCTTTGCATACACTTTACCTAGCAACAAAACAGCAGTATTATAACAAAAAAAAATATGAAATGGCTTACTTGTTCAGAAAGTACATGATGATTAAATTGCTTAAAGTTTTCAATTACAATCTCTGTAAATATTACCCCCCCCCCTCCACATAAACTTTTTTTTTTTCATAAAATATCTTTTGGGACCTAATTTTTTGTGATTTACTTTCTGTAGTATAAAAAAGTGTCAGAAAATTCAAGAGAGGTCTAAGATTTTCTAAATTAAGTTAAGAAATAATATTTTTACAATACATTCTTCTAATTTTTTTTATATTGAAGTATGTTTAAAAGCCTTTTTATGCCAACTTTTGTTTTCTTTTTGTCCTTTGACACTTAGTGCATTATATGTTAAAGGCTTTACACTTTTCTCTTTTGCAGCAATTTACAATCTGGATACATCAATACTTGATGTTGAAAAGTTTAAAGCTATATTTGATAATGTAAGTATGGCTTTCCTTCTATATAATGTCAACCAGGAGTGATAGAGTTCTGTTCCATTAATATCCTAGAGAAATGATTTTTGTCTCTTTAATAAACCTTTTGGCAGTTAAGGTAGTATTTAAGAGCTTTCTATAAACCATACAACAATACTTTCTGGTAACCCTTGACGTTATAAAGAAACAAAATATAAAAGAGATTAAAAGAGAGTCTATACTTATTATGTTTCTTGATATTATATCAGTTGGTCAATACAATGCTTCATTGCAAACGAAATGCAACATAAGAAAGTTTAAACTGGGCATTTGCTATGAAGGTGTTTTGTGCTTTCTTATGTGTTGTAATTTGCATGAAATTAGGATGGTTTTTGAAAGTTATAATGCTTACTTAAGGCTTTTTTTTAACATTACTGCTTATTTTTATTTCAAGTATGTTAAGTGTATGAATATAATTAAATATTATTTATTCTGCTGTTCCTATATATTCCTATATGGTACTATTGATTTTTCTCAAAGGCTAGTCATGTATATGTATTCAAAAGTCATTAGCGATAGAAATTTTCTGCTATTGTGTGATAAGGGTGTTGGTTGGCTCTGTCTGTCTTTGTCTCTCTACCGCCCTCCTTCTGTCACTCCTTTCACCCTCTCTCTCTGATATCCTTGTGATGTGAATTATACCCATCAGAGATCAGATGTAGAGGAAATGAAGTCTATACTGAAACAGTTGGAAAAGCATCCAGAAGTTCCTCTTGATAAGCCTGAACAGTAAGTTATTTGCGTTTCATGTTTCTTCATTTTTAATTCTTTTTGATTGGTTTTTTATTCATACATTCATTTTTTACTTGTTTTGCATAACATTTATGTATTTATATGTTCATTTATTTATTATGTATTGAATGGCTAATTGATTCATTACTATTTTTTATGTATTGATGATTTCTTTACATGTATTTGTTAGTTAACTATTTATAAATAGATTAAACTTGTTCCCATATTTATTGATCAACCAAATGCAAATGTATTACCTAAGTGCAAATTAATGTATTTTGAGAAGTAAGTGAAGACTATGCAATATATGCAAGCTTGATAAATGTATTCATTGGTATTGACCTAACCGTTTAATCCTATTAGTCTTATTTTTTCCCTTGTGGACTTTCTAAATTTGGATCCAGTATCAAAGGGTTAAATTTTACTAATCAATAAAAATTCTAGGAAACTTTCTTTTTAAGCCGATCAATATTTTATATTCCCATAATCATGCATGAAATTTGACATTGGAACATAATTTTCACTTTCTAGGCTCTTAAGATATAAAGGTTTTTTTATGAGGTGAAGTACAAACAGTAATGTCTTATTTGTAGAATTGTTTCTGTCTGTCTCAATCAAATATAAAAGAGTTATAATTTTTTATTTGTTTAATTAAATGTTATCTTGCTGAGTTGTGACATTTTAAAAATAACTTTTCAAATCTATCCAGATTTCTGTACGACTTGGAGCAAATTCCTCAAGTCGGAGATCGCATATTTTGTTTTCTCTTCCACACAAACTTCCAAGAGAACATTACAATGATTGATAGCAAGTTGAATAATTTAAAAATGACATGCGAGGTGAGTAGGTCCTATCTGTGGCTTGACTCTTTGTACAAATTCTCAAGGATTCCTTAAGAAACTTAACAAGGGAAGTGGTTCCACAAAAATAAAAGAAATACATAGAAGTTTTATGTAAAACAAAGTTATTGAGAGGTACTTTAATCATATCTTTTTCTTAGCAGTGTGCTTGAGTTTTTCGTTATAATATTGTCAAAGGGCTAGCCATAATAGTATGGCCTGGGTCAAACATACGCCAAATATGACTAATGTCTTCCCTGTATGTTCAAATAATGCGGGCAGCCATTCTCAGCGGTCATTGGTTTTGATAGTGTTTTTCTTTAAAATATACTTTACTCTGGCCAAACCACCCCTAGTTAACTCAACTTTCTTGAGGCGAGACCTCCCAGGCAACATATTCTGATGGCTTTGAAAAAGAAAATAGAACTTTTTTTTTTTTTTGAGGTCATTAAATTTGAGCTAGAGGCCATTTTTTGCGTTTAATGTTCCAGTTGCTAAACAACATCAATTGCTTTTCTTTTTTATTACATCACTTTTTCCGAATTAATTTTGGTTTATAAACTGGTTGAGCCTCAATGATTTTTGTGTTTTCCCCAGATGCTTTCTTCATATAAGAGTGTAAAACGTATTTTTGGACTCATCCTTGCTTGCGGAAACTACATGAATGGAGGTGAGTTACCTTAGTATTTGCTGGTTTATGCTCCAGAAAATTTTAAAGCATTTGGTTGTAACAAATATGTTTATCAAGGCAGTAATTTGACAATAAATGTTTTGCATCCAATGCAAATATACGTATGGATCGTACTATTCGTTTGAAAGACATTGATTTGATGTCTCAAACTTGTTGGGGGTGAAAAAAAGGGTGGGAGGCTGTCAAAACCGCTAGAAGTGATCATAATTTTCTGGAAATAAAGCTTGTATTTGAAGTAAAATAATAACTTTTCAAACAAAGTTCTAGTACTGCAAAAATCATTTTGTTCTTTCTAGACATAGTCAAACATGTCCATTGAACTTAAAATGTTTGATTCCGGGACATTTTTGTTTGCAACTGGCTTTTTTGTTGTTTTTTCTTACCTTTTAATTATTTAAAAAAATTACTTGAGATTTTAAATTGCCCCATTTTTTTAAATGTAAAGAAATATATAAAGTTACAAAGATTGACTATGTTCTCAGGAAGCAGGACACGAGGACAGGCTGATGGTTTTGACCTTGAAGTTTTACCTAAAATTAGAGATGTGAAAGGAAAGGTAAGGGATAAAAGTATACGAAACAATAAAAAAGTAAAAAAGATCTATAACCTATCTTTAGATAATTGTTGTTTATCTTCTACACTATAGAATATACTAATGGTATATGTTTTTTATGTAGGAAACTTAGATGCAGAGGTCTAAAATGGTCGCATCGCAGTATAGTGGTTGAAAACAGATGTGTCCCTCTTTTTTATAATTCAAATATTTAAGAGTTTCAAATTTTTACACAAAGTTTTGATAATTCCATGCACTTTTCTGACATTTGGAAACTCAGAATAATGCAATTTTTGATATATCAACACTATTATACAGTGAAAATTGCAAGTAGGGCATAAAAATTTACAGTATATGGTCAGTTTTGTAGTAATTGTGGTTATACTATGGTTTCAGTATGTGTCATGCTTCAACTTGAATATTGAAATCAAATCTTATCCAAATTAATGAGTAGGCTGAATTTCCACCTGATTCAGTGTACTTATTACATTTATAATTTGATAAGAAAGCTGTCTTTTTTTTCAAACTAACTTTATTCAAATAAAGATCTCGGTTCTGTTACCAAAGGAAAGAAAAGAAGCTTAACTTTCACATGTACATTAAATGGAAATTGGAGTATATTTAGATCTAATAACAATATGATAATTGTGATGATGTAAGACTGTTTTGTAAGCATTATCCGGTAAAATGAAAAAGAATAAATATGCTATGCAACGAAAAAAAACCTGAGATCATTCATAATTACAAACACTATGGTTGAATTATGAAATAGCTAGACTACATAAGGCAGAACCTACAAAATAAGGTAAAATATCTCTATTGATCACAAAGACCTTTAGGGGCAGCCCTCTTAAATTTAAAGTTCAGTAGAGCGATCTTCCTTGACCAGAACTGCCTGTTTACACTTACAAGGATGGCCATAATCTGTTAAATCTTGAAGCTGTCTATTAACACCCAGCTGTGTAGCTTTTCTAAATATGTTTCTGTTCCAATTTTTGTTCTTAACTTTCTGAGTTCACACAATCATCTCACTAATTCACATCCTACAGGATAACCGCACCAGCCTCCTGCAATATGTCGTGTCAAGTTATGTCCAGCGTTATGATACAGACTTGATGGGCACAGACCGTGCAAAGTTACCTCTCCCAGATCCTAGTGATATTCAGCAGGCTGGGTTGGTTAACTTTGACGATTTGGAAAAAGAGCTAAAGAAAATACATTCCGATTTTGACAGTGAGTAGATTATTAATGCGGTCGTTACTCTTCTCTTTTGGTAGATGCACAGGCCTGAGACCAGTGAAATAGAGAGGCCTGAGGGAAGTCAGTGCATGTTATTCTTAAAAAGTACCAATATGAGGCAGCCGTTGATATATTGGGCAAATGTTATCTATTGGCTGTTCATAAAATGTTTAGCAGGGCTACAGACTTGTGATCAGTTTAAAAAAAAAAGCTTTTTGATATGCATGGATCTATTCCAATCCCTTTTTCTGAGTTGATGCACACAAAAAAAATAAAGCTAAAAATCAGATTTGAAAACAAGAAACAAAAGTTTTAAAGGAATTTTTTTTTAATTGACTAGTCATGGTTTTGCCATCTATACTAAGAAACTGAATCGACGACATTTGTTAATCGCAAAGGGAAAGCAAGATGTTACACACCTCTAAATTTAGAAAAATGTGAAGCCCCCTCCTTTTTGTCTTAATACTCTAGGTTATTAGAATAAACATTCAGGACCTTAGTCATGACCCCTTCTTGTTTTTTTTAATGAAAAATTTAAATAATTTATTTGCTTTGCAGGTGCTGAAATGAAAGCTAATAGAATCATCAGTCGGTCAAGGCCAGAGACCTTAGAGCCCTTTCGTAGAGTTATGACATCCTTTTTTGATAAAGGTCTGTCATATTTATGTTCAATTGTTTGTTTTGATTAGCTTATAAAAGTTTTCAAAAGCTTTATGCTACTGTATAGTTCATGTTAGAGTAGAGAGAGATTCCAATTTTCCTCAGGTAAGTAATTGATAGTTCTAAAACAAGTGTTTCAAAATTTGAGAACTCATATTGACAATATAAAATTCTTTAACATTTCTGTTCTTACATAATGTAATTCTTAACCGCTTGGCTGCTACATAAAATTAACTGCTCTGTGCTAAGAAAACTTGCGAAAGCGGATAGGTAGAGAGGGTATATCTAGAGAGTGGACCTGAAGAAAATATGTCTAAATTGATAGTACAGAGATATGTGTAGAAACAAGATCTAAATCTTGAATTTTCGCGAACATGTAGAAAACTTGGTTTATTACAGCGCAGGTACATGACTCATTGAACCATTGAGGCAACAGTGGTTCTCTGAATTAGTGTAGACTGATCACAATCTATGTTTCGGTGCCAGAGTAAGAAAAATTATTGTAAGGAATTTTTGGTAAACTAAACTACAAGTGAAACTATTAATTTGCAAATTAAGTTAAATGACATGGTGATATTATATAATTGAAGGTTGCTGAAACAGTTTTTAAGTATGTGCCAAGGCTTTAGATATCTTCACATTTCTTCTTTGCATGCTGGACAAGGGTGTTTGCTCCTCATATATGGAATGGTTTTTATTATCAGGCTTGCATTCCTAGCATGCAATGTGATGTCAGAAAGGTTGTAAAAATTGTTTATTTATTGTTTTTTCCCCAAGAAATGTGTTTTTAATCTCATAAATATATTAATCCAACGGTTTGGTGATTTCCTTGCTAGCTCATTCTTCATAACAAATTAAAATTTGTTTTGAGGTAGAGAAAATATCTTTCGGTTTTAGGGCTTTGGGGAAAGTGGAAGAGTTTCTCAAACGAACGTGCTTCTCTTTTTTTAATCTTTTTACCCAGCCTTGTTTTAATATATCAGTCATTATAATGACTCAGTCCTAATTATTTTTCATATGTTTGTAATTTTTTTTTCACAGGGAAACAGGATCTCACAGAGCAGCAATCGAATCTCAAAGAATGCTCAAGACTGTGAGTTATAAATACAAAATTTGAAGAATTTATTTTGTGTCAAGATTAGATTTTTTACGGATTTCTTCAATGTTGATTTGTTCAGACAAAGTTTATACTTTTTCAAAATTTATATCATCAATCTTCTTATTTTAAATGAACTTTAGCATTGTACTGCTGGAAAGCATCAGATACAGATTTTATCATAAAACACAAGACTGATGATTTGCAACATACTACAAATTAAACAGATTTGTCTCAGTTTTAAGTCTTTGATCTATTTCCAATTGGTTTCTTTTACCTTTTGTTGTCTGGCAGAGTTTTCATATAATTTGAACTTAGATATTTTTAAATATTTGCTTAATTCAAGCAATATCCAGAGTACCATTTTTATCCTCCATTTGTAAAGTATATAAGAGATCATGTGGAGCAGCTTCTTAAACGTCTCCATTGGCTTCTAGTGAAGGCAGGCCAAAATTGAATACAAACCAGCTTTGTTTTGCCAGAAATGTGAGATTCACAAAGTCTCAGATTAGTTACCTCACATCCAACTGTACAACCCCCTCTATAGACCTAAGATCAAGTGACAAGA
>BMAT01007473.1:11171-21757 GCA_019649035.1 Elysia marginata | reverse complement strand
GCTTAGCCTAGATGTAGACACAGGGATGAAATGCGTAGGTGTGCACATTGGCACTGTGTTTGCACTGGTTTGGCAAAGTGGGGAGGAGTGGGAGAACCATCGGTGAACTGCACCAATCAGCATCGGTCACTGTCTTCTGTCCAGCCACACTAACCCCCTCCCCTCCCCCCACTAGCCAGTTGGCCCAGGCAGGCGAGCAAGCGCTGCACGCAGTGTCTTGAATCATGATTGGAAACAAAGAGCGCCCACCCGCCCACCTCCGCTATTTCTCTTTGTCTCTCCCGAGACCCATCTGGGGTCTCTCTTTATCTTTCAATTTGACCACGAGGTGTTGACTTTAAGCGAAAATAGGTCCGAGGCTGTTGACTTAATGCGAAATAATGTTGCTTAAATAAAGAAGGAAAAAAAAGGGACCGTTGCAAAGTGTTGACTTGAACCGAGAGTTGACTTCAAGCGAGTTGACTTCTCGCGGATTCCACTGTATATATATATTAAATCTGGAACAAAGTTCAAAGTTTATCAGCACCAAGCTCAACAAGGCAAAACATAAATCACCAGTTCTCAAAATCGTATACGTGCAGTTTTCCATCAATCATGGTAGATCAAATTATTTGGTATGAACATTACATGACCGATGAAGGCCTCAATTCTGTACCGTATTAGTACAGATGATGTGATTAATGAGTTGAGCCAGAAAAACAAATGATCACATAGTGAAATGAAAAACTAATAGAGATCAAAAACTACACCATATTGTCTTGCAGCTAGTCTTACTGAACAGTGTCCAACGCTCTCACTCCAAAGTGTTGCTAGTTTGAAGAATGTATTTTTCTAAGCTCACAAACAAACAAATTTTTTTTTAAATTATAAATATTTTGATGATAGATAATAGCGTTTGTGTTGAATTGAAGTACGGTACCGCATAAAGGAAAAATATGTTTATAAAGAAAATTCTCTCAAACTTGAATTTCTGGTACCGGTATCTGATTAATTAGCTCTGATCTTGAGACAAATAAAGTCAACAGAGAAAATACATGGTATATCCTCAGAAATCTAGTAGGCCTACTAAGTACTCAAACCAGAATTTGAAACAAAAAAAAAATTATCGGATAATCAATGTTTACTATTGTTCAGAAGAGTCATGACAGGAAACATACTGCCATCTTCCACCCAGTCTACCTGGCCACATGAGACAGTGCCAGTGACAGGCAGCATCAACTTCCAGCTTAAAAAGTCAAGTCCTATTGAAACAAGAACGCACATTTTCAAACTTCAGTGAAAACATCTCTCACATGCTTTGAAGAAGTGAAACTGCTACAAAACAGAAGAAAAAATTTCTTCTTCTATGGGCCGCTTGTTAATATAAGTTTTATAACCTTTCTTTGAAGAGAATTTTACGTCACATCACATGAGATTGAGAAGGATACAATTGAAAATCTGAATTTACAGTGGATTTCATTTAAGTTTTAACTACAACTCTGGTAGTTTTATGATGAACGGATGAGTGAAATCTGTTTAAAGATATCAACTAGTATTTTTTTTTTGTCAACTATCCATTACTCAATTGTCTGATACATGTATTTTGAACTTAATTGGCTGTTCCCAAGCACATAGACTTAACCCGACTGCACTGTAGTTTAGATTTAACAAATATTTAAAATATTTCCATTTGACCTATCTGGGTTCATCTTTCCTTTATTTCTGTTCTATTCAGTATTACAGTAGGCCTAAGAGATATGGGAGGGTCTGACTCTAAGAAAAAATAAATTAAAGAAGCATCTACAAACAGAAAAAAATAAACAAACTAGAAGTTGGCCTAGTGGTATCTTAAGAATGAAGATCGGAAAAAAATCTCATGAAAGCTCAGATTGCCTAATTAACAAATTGCATTGCTTTCAGTCACACTCACAGAATAAATTTTTTGAGAACGAAAAATCTGAATATATATATAACTCACAACAAGCAAGCACACTCCAATTAAGAACAAAAATGTAACACTGTCATGAGTGACAGGATCTTTTGGTATAAGACAAAGTTAATTAAAATTGAGTTAAAAAATAAAGATCTACAGCTCATGGTCAAGCGGTTTTCATATATAATTTATATTCACTTAGCTCCTAAAAGGTGATACAAGATGAAGGCAATCATCAAGGGTGTCAAAGAAAAAAAAAAAGAAGCAATGAATAACATTTTCAAAATAAGTATTTTTTTATGGGTTTAACCATTTTGAAAAAAAAAGGCATACAAATTAGCATCTTCTCAAGAGGCACAGCATACAAATTATCACAGAGGAAAAACCAAATCTATAACAGCTTAACAAAATACTGTACTATTAGAACAACGAAAATCTAAGTATTGCGGCAGCATTGCCTTGCAAAACAAGCAGGCTCGGGCTAACTCTGGCTATCTGATAAAAAGTTCTGGTTTGGTCACATCTATGTAGGCTTCACCATACATCGCACATCACAGTAAGTTAAGGGCATCATAAGCATTTGAAATTGTGACATTTTCCACCATCTACAGACTATGGAAATAAACACAGAGAAGACTAGTCATCAATTTTACTGGGCATCTTCTCCCCTTTCAAGCCAGCTATCAAGTTCTCAGCAGCAAGAACAGCCATTGCCTCCCTCGTGTCGTGGGTCGCACTGCCGATGTGTGGGAGAACCACACAGTTCTTCAGACTTAGCAGCGGGCTATCTGTTGGTAAGGGTTCTGGTGTGGTGACATCGAGACCTGCTGCCCCTATCTCCCCGGACTCAAGAGCCGCAATTAAATCTTCCTGATTCACCACACCGCCTCGACTGCTGTTGACAAACACTGCGGTTTTCTTCATCTTCCTGAAGGCGTCAGCGTTAAACATGCCCGCTGTCTCTGGAGTAAGAGCACAGCAAGCAACTACAAAATCTGATTCGGAATAAAGTTTATCAATATCAACAAACTCCGCTTTCAGTTCAGCCTCGGCATCAGCGTTTCTATGTCCAGCGTACAAAAACCTGGCTACTCCGAAGGGATTGAGACATTGGGCAACAGTGTAACCGATTCGACCCATGCCAACCACCCCAACCGTGGCTCCATCTAGACCTTGACCGCACAACCACATGGGTTTCCATGTTCCCCACTCCCCAGTCTCCACCGCTCGAATACCTGTCAGTAGAAACAAATGAAATCAGTTTACTCTGCTCACATTGATCTACAGGGGACATAACCCTAGGTGAAAAATTGAGATAGTCTAGTCCAGAGGACATAACCCTAGGTGAAAAATTGAGATAGTCTAGTCCAAGGGACATAACCCTAGATGAAAATTGAGATAGTCTAGTCCAGGGGGCATAACCCTAGGTGAAAAATTGAGTTAGTCTAGTCCAGGGGGCATGACCCTGGGTGAAAAATTGAGATACAGTCTAGTCTGGTAAATAAAAATGGCGTTACCATTAATTTAGACTTACATGTGTATTTCTCTTTACCTTTAAACCCAAAGAAAGGAGGAGGAGAAGGTGGCACATGTGCGTTTCAAATTAAAAGTAAAAATGTCATTGTACTTGATGGTGATATCTGAATTTTGAACTATCCGGATAAGAGTTATCTGGACTGGACTGTACACAAGTGAAAATCTTACATAGGTTTGTTTTCAATGAAATGGAAGCGCGAGTGGAACTGAAACTAATTGTGGGTCTATCCATGGGTAGGCCTTATCCTTTTCTTAGCCTGATCTTGTGGTATCTCTGTCTCAGTCAAAGAGAGGGGAACAAAATTTAATTTTTTATTATACAAGTGTCACATTATCAGTATACAAAATCTGTAAAATAACATGAATTTCTTAATGGCATATGCAGTAAAATATTGTGAGCTTTTACATTTTTCTTATGTTTTGCCTTTAATGGAATATTCATTTGGGTGAAATTTGATGAAAAATTGTGAAAAAAATTTGTGACAATAATTGGTATAGCAAAATGTCTAATTTATAGCCGCCTTCTTGGAACTTTTCTTATATATGCAGAATTTTTGCTAAAACCATTTTTGTTTTCCTATAGATTAACCTAAATTTTGGTATGCAGTATCTCACATGTACTATAAACATTCATGTGGAAGCATTTGTCAATTCACAAATTTATCTTCTAACAGTACCAAAATGAAGTTTAGTAAAATGAAAAAAATGCTCAATTTCATAAGAAATTCATCCCTTTTGATAATATAAAAAAAAAGAAACAAATAATGAGGAAACTTTTCTATATGGTTACTTTTTAGGCGCCCAGGAAGGCTGGGTGAAAATTTCAGACAAATTGGAAAAAAAAAGTTTTAGGGATTTCCTCATCAAAATTGGTATTTTGAGAAAAGGGCTAGACTAGTAAAGATTACATATTTTAAAGCTTATACTTTTTAACGCTAAAAAAAAGTAAAATGATGAACTTAGACTTAGAGCTTTTACAACCTTTGTTGGTAATGGTTTTTTATTCTTGGATAGTCACAAAAGGCAAAAAGATCATTTTCAACGTGTTAGAATTTTGGATTTCCAACCTCTATTTAGGGCAAGTGCGGCACCCCTCTGCATAGGGGTAAAGGGGATATAGGGGTCCCATGGTCGATTTTCAGATTTGTTGAAATTATGAAAGTTTATTCTTCTTCCTCAGGCACCTACAAGTATATTTTTCATAATTTTGAAAATAAGGACTACACCTAAATGCTATCAAAATACATTATTTCAAAAGGCAAAACAAAGCCGTTAACGCATAGAAATTAGAATAAGCTATCGCCCCTATTATAAACCCTATACCGGAGTGTACTTTGAGAATAGTCCACTTTCCAAGCGTGCAATGTCAACACAAACACTGAACAGGGTAAAGGTCATTCAATATCTTTTTCTTGTTACTTTTAGCCTCTAAAAATAGCTTTTGTTCCTGTTTTATATCTAAACATCGTGTTACTGACAGCAAGTATACTGGCAAGGTAACAGAACGCTGCAGACTGAACTGCAGGCATGCATGAGACACTGGCTTAGGGTAGACATGCACAACTGCATTGCCTAAAACTTTGGGGTTCCTTTTTTCCCTTCTATTTGACTTTCTTTTGCGTTTTTCTCAAAATGTCCTTTTTTGCACCTATTTTTATATTTTTTCATTTTATATACATGTACTATATTAATCCCTTTCGGGAAATTTGGTTTCAAAAACTCAGCTTAACTGTGTCTTTGTATATCTCCAAAGATTCTTGAGCAATTCACTTCAAACTTTGCATAAGACTTGCAAAGGCACTGTTCTTGATTAAGTCAGAAGGTTTTTTCAAAATTATAATTAATTTTTGTTTTACAAATGCTTTTCTTGAAAAACTGTCTAAAACAGTACTTTTTGGCACTTTCATCTTTTACGCAAACTCAAAAAAATTTATTTTAAAAAATCTAAAAAAGCAGCTGTAAGAAAATGCTTCTGACAAAATTTTTGAATTGACTTTTATAAACGATTGCCTTTTACAGAATGCAAATCCATTGTTTATATTCTGACTTTATAAATAAAAGCCTAAATTTTACTATTTTCATGTAATATGGTGACTACAACAATCGGTTTCCAAGGCAACAAAACATTGGAAATGACAAAATAAACGTTTTTCTGTGGTTTTTGTCCCCCAAGCACTATTTTGAAACATAAAATTTCGATCTTATTGCAAAAAAGAAAAAAAATGCCTCTGGCTGCCGCACAAGCCCTTAATGAAATCAAGCAAATATGAAAAAAAATATTAATGTTTGAATTGTGTGGACTCAAGTATACTTCAAAAAGACAAAGCTTTCAACGAACGATGACATCAACAAAATTTACAGCCATCGACTTCTATACATAGCAATTAGCATTATCAGTCTAGAAGTCAAGGCTAACTCTCTCTCTCTCTCTTTCTGTCTGTCTGTATCTCTTTGTGTTTGTCTCTCTCTCAGTTTGTTTACAAAGGTCAAAGAAGAGAAAAAAATCATAATTTTATTTTAGTTCGTTACATGCAAGGACTCATTCTGCCATTGACAAACAAAATGCAGTATCTCTCATATGGTTTACACTGCAGAGACAGCTTATTGTTTGTCCTGGGCAATGTTGTTGGATATCCCAAACAAACCTATCTGTATGTATTTTACCAAACCAACCTTCTTTGAGCCTGCGTGAAGTTGCCAGCAAGAGTGCTATGGTGAGCTCCGCTGTGGCCTTGGTCAAGATTCCAGGGGTGTAGCCAACAGAGATGTTCCTTCTAGCACATTCCTTCACATCCACATGGTCGTAACCCACTGACATTGTTGACACAACTCGAAGATTTGGCCCTGAAATTTAAAATGATATTCAGTCATAACTGTAGTGAGCTTTACTTGAAATTTTGATATTAAAACTTTTTCAAAATTGAAATGGATTTTGTGTGAAAATCTTAAACGAAAAACTAAAAACAAGTTTTAAAAAGTCTAGGGGTTGATTTTCAGAATCCAATTTTAAAACAGAAAATATGTGTGCCAACATCAGCTTTGCCGTCTCCAATTAGATTTGAAAACTTAAAACATGAACATACAGACAATATAGATTATAGAATAAGCTTTCGAGTATGACCCTCAATAAGTCAATCTCACAAGGGGAACACCTTTAATATTAACTGAGGTAAAAAAAAGTTTGATTATAAAGACCCAAGTTTCCATCCCCGTGGGACATTGCACACACAAAGTCAAGTTTTAGAACTGATAATTGAATGAACCTGGTGGGGTATAAAGTCAAAATAATCAAGTCATTCATTTGTGCTGAACCGTTTCGGTTCCAAAATAAAATTGTACACAGTTTTGTACATTTTTTCTGTTGTACATGTATCCATGTTTTCAGTAATAAGCAGGGCGGGCAAAGATTACAACAATTTCACTAAATTTGTGTCACTTGACTGCCCAACAGCTCCTTTCAAGCCGTTTGGGGACTTGAGATGTGATTACTTGATACCTGTTCTATTTTTAGATAAGGCCGACATGTTAAGGCCCTTTTCTACGTTTATTGTCACGTTATGATTAAAGCCTAGAAGTAGAACTAGAAGTAAATAAATCACATCGAACAAATAGTGGACATAACATGTCTCTTCTTTATAAAATTGCTGACGGATAGAGACGAGGGGGTGAGAAGAGTGAGAGGAGTAGGGCTGGCAGAGGTAAGATTGAGACACAATTAGGCTAAAGCTTACTGCAGCAAAATATATAGAGCCTATAAATGGAAAAATATAATTGCTGAGGTCAGAAAAACAGCTCTAAAGAGAAATAAGATAAAATACATTTTTTCTCTCACTGAAATTCCCACTCCTTAAGTTCAAGACTAATTGAAATTTTGTGAGCTGATTGAAAGTGGTGTGAGGGATTTATAAATAAACAAAGTGATTTTTATTTTTTTTCATTGTTTTGTTTTTTAATGAAATTGAATTTTTTTTTTTACACAAATCAGGTTTATTGTCCTCTGTTGTCATAGACCTAGAGCGAAAAAAATAAATCTGTGAATAAAAGTGGGTATTTAAACTTAATACTTATCCAAAAAAATTAAAATCTTCTCTATTTTGTCTTAAAAGTTACTGTTACAGTTACAGTACGCATAGAATGTGTGAAAGCCTAGGGTCAAAGGTCAGAGAGCGTGAATTCACGAAAAATGTAGGCTAGGCTGGGCATAGTTAGGAAAGCGTGTTGAGAATGAGAGTGACTCAGTGAGAGAAAAAATCATTTCCACTGTAAAACTTAGAGAGAAAGGATGGATTGAGGGTCATAACATCACCATGCCATAATTTGAAAACTATTATTTGATTAAAGATTTAAACAGTGGATTGAAGACAACACTGGGCCTAAATTTTAGACAAATGGCCAACTTCTTTTCTCATTGAAATTAATATCTATAGGCTAAAAAGTAATTAAGTAATAGCCTAGGGCATGAATTTTAAAATCACACAACAAGTCCCCATATTTGCTTAAACTTAAAGAAGAAATATTAATTGAGCCAATAATTGAATAAAGCCAGCCCCAGGATGAACCTACAATGAAGCTATTCTACCTGGCGGAAAGCAATCGGCAAGGATATTTTGTAAATGATGGTGTTCTGATGAGGAAAATTAAAATGAAAAAATTATATCAAGGAAAATATTGTACTTCCATCATGCTGGAGGAAAAAATTTTTGAAGGCAGTTTATTTTCAGGACATAAATAGGTTTTGTGGCTGCTGTAGTATATTTAGGTTGAGGGGTGTACGCACCCCAAGGGTTAAAACAATGATTGTAGAGTATCCGCACTCCTGGGGTGAGAATTATAAAACTGTCTCCGCACCCAGGGGGTGGGAATAATGACTGTATGCGCACCCACGGGGTGAGAATAACAACTGTCTCTGCACCTAGGGGGTTTGAATAATGACTGTATCCACACCCTGTGGGTGAGAATAATGCCTGTAAAGTATTCGCACCCTGGAAGTGAGAATATTGGTTGTAGAGTATCCGCACCCCAGAGTTGAAATAATGACTGACTGTCTCCGCACCCCAGGGGTGAGAATAATGACTGTATCTGCACACACGGGGTGAGAATTATAATGACTGTCTCCACACCCAGGGGGTGAGAATAAAGACTGTATCTGCACCCTGGGGATGGGAATAAAGACTGTATCCACACACGGGGTGAGAATAATGACTGTAGAGTATAGACTGCACTCCACCGATAATCATAAAAATAAAGACTGTATCGTCTTTGCAGGGGGTGAGAGTAATGGCTGAACAGAATTGGCAGCCTGGGGGTGAGAGTAATGGCTGTATCCACATCCAGGGTATGAGAATATCGACTGTAGAGTATCTGCACCCCGAGGGTGAGAATAATGATTGTAGAGTAGATCTGCACCCTAGGGTTGACAATAATGACTGTAGAATATCCACATCCTGCGGGGAGGGGGGGGGGTGCGAATAATGACTGTAGTGTAGAGTAACACACCTTGTGGGTGAGAATAAACACTGTAGATCTAGATCTAGTGTAGATCTACACACAGGGGGGTGAGAATAATGACTAGAGTATCGGCTGCGATTATTCTCACACCAACTGTAACAACAAAACTAACCTGCGGCATCCAAGAGTTGTGCGTCGATCTTGTCTGTGAGGAGACAGAAGAGTCCATCAATACCTGAGATTTTCTCAAGATACTCAGCTCGAGTGGGAGGTTCATCCTTTTCCCACAGAATCGCATTGCACTGAGATGCGATCAAACTTTTTGCTTTTTCTGGGATTCTGCGACTAACAAAGACTTTTGGTGCATTTGCTGAGCTCATGTTGGTGTTGCAAATAACAGGTGCCCCACGAAGCTTCTCGGTCTGTGAGAATACAATCCGAGGTTTCCACCGGGCGATAAATCTAGCAGCACAGTTGACACGAAGAGCCATCTGGACAGTTTTGTTACAGGTTTAACTAAACAAAAACTCCTTCAACTTCAAATGAAAAATAACTTCAACGATGAATTTCGGAAGTCAAATCCTGATATAAAGGTCTAACTGATTTAAGTGCCGTCTAAGAGGCGTCACCAATTCCATAGTCCACCGTTTCATGGGCCTTCTAAAGTTGATCAACATAATTATTTTTTTAGGGGGTCGTCAAAAAACTTTGGCCTGCTTTGGGCAACACAACACAGCAACAGTAGCTCGGCCTAGTTTCAGTTTTGTTTTGTGGACTCCCTTTGACCCGACTGACTTCTGACCTTACGGCTTATGCCAGGTTTATCAACTTATAAAGTTTACTCACAGATCATACATTCATGCAAAAGAGTTAATCGTGTAAATTTACTCTCTTTAATTTTAAACGTGTCATGTAAGTAGTAGGTCTATCAAAAGCAATAAAACAACCAACGACAACTTTGTGGCTGGTCCAAAGTGTATTTGAAACGGAATTCAAAATTTTCCAGAAAACAACGGACCTGTCTTGGCATGTTCATAGCTTGTTTTGTTCTATTAATAAATGTCACATGATAAGCTTGAATGTAAACAAAGCCGCTTTGGTATTCTATGCAATTTGTTTGTCTACTCAACTATCTAGATCTATATCTAATTTAGATCTATAGGCCTACATTAACGCAATGTGAGTTCGAATTACAATGTTAGTCAGAATTGTTGTTTTAGACTTCTTGATATTTATATACAGCACACTATTTAAGGCCTAGAATAGATCATTTTTCCGGACTAGATCTAGATCTAGATCTAGTCCTTGGCTACTCATGTACACTCCAGTCTAGACTAGAGATCAGAATAAATAGTGGGGCAGCCACTGCGCAATCAAATGATTGAAACATCATAATGGTATGAAATAATGCCCGAAATGTCTGCCTTGAGTATGATTTGAACCTTTGACTTATAGATGCTTCGGCTCCCACCGCCTTGCCACTTAGAAAAACAGCTTAAACCATGTCGCCACTACACTCCTTTTAAAGGAGTTTCATGGCAAAGGTCCTTGCCTAGCCTCTCTAAGCGACTCGCTTACTTAAACGGGAAGATCCAAATCGCACCAAAGGCAACCATTTAAATCCAGAAGCACACCAACACTTCGCCATAAACAACAAACACAGATAACAAACGATAACATTTAAGGTATG
>BMAT01007466.1:263819-276884 GCA_019649035.1 Elysia marginata | reverse complement strand
ATGCGGTTTATTACTGTTTTTTATGTTCGTGCTGTGGTACTACTACTACTACTACTACTACTACTACTACTACTACTACTACTACTACTACTACTACTACTACTACTACTGCTGCTGCTGCTGCTGCTGCTACTACTACTACTACTACTTCTACTACTAAGTTACTACTACTTCTACTGCTACTTTACTACTAGTAGTGGTGGAAGTAGTAGTAGTAGTGCTAGTGTAGTAGTAATAGTGGTGGAGGTGGTGGTGGTAGTAGTAGTAGTAGTAATAGTAGTAGTAGGAGTAGTAGTAGTAGTAGTAGTAGTAGTAGTAGTAGTAGTAGTAGTAGTAGTAGTAGTAGTAGAAGTGGTAGTTGTAGTGATGTTGGTGGTATTAGCGTTCCAATATACCACAAGGTTTAAATTGTTCATCGAGGTTACGAAATTGTGCAGCCGCCCGGCTTGTTCCGTAGCCACCTTTGAGTTTTGTTATTGGGCAATGCAGCACAATATGATCAGTGGTTTCTGGTTCCCAATTGCAACGTGCACACACGGCTGATTCTTTGAATTCCTACACATGTGCATAGTGTAGGCATTTCTTGCATGTTTCCTCTAAGTCGGTTTGCTTTTGCTTTAAATTTCTGAAGCCAAGAATTAGAACAATCGGAGGATGTGTTAAATCAGCACCGCCTCAATGGCTCCCAACTGTTATGCATTTCAGCACCTTACATCCGAAAAGAAGATACCAGCCAAAATTTGGTAAATAAACTAACAAAATTATCTATAAATATCACTAAAAATACCAATTAACCTGAAAAGTAAAACAACAAAAGAGAAAGTTTAGTTGTAATTTTGTGACCGTTTGAAAGTACGTACATAGATACCCTGCCGTGTGAAGTTATGTTTTTTTTTTCCTTTTCGTGTTTTTTCTGTCAATTTAAAGTTATTATCAATTATCGTTCTTGCTTATGGCGTTTATTGCTACATGCATTGAACTTTGATACATTAAGTGTTTAGTGTTGTTACGCTCAGTTTGTAATATCTTCCATAAGAATAACTTTAAAAACCATGCAATATATCGGGTGGTCCCCAAAAAACGTCCTGAACTTTGTAACCCTACAACTTCATACCTGTTTATTGTATTTTCATAAAATGGACACATATTGAGACAATTTATTCATGTCAAGGTGTGTCAAGATCTCCGAATGCCATTTTGTCTATTAATTTTTAGTAATTCCTAGAGCGAAGTGTTTTACATCTGGGAAGATAATTAGCTTGACATCTTCATGGTTAAACCTGTTCAGAAAGCACCGCAATCGAAAGCTTTTTTCTCTTTAACATTTTCCGTTTTTCTGCTGGTCTGAATTAGTTTGTAGGCCTTTTTCAGATCCCTTTTTACCATTCTTTGTACAGTGCGTTAGCGTTGTGCTCTCGGGGTGCGCAGCGCGGATTATAAAACAGCTTTGTTGTGGAGGTCGATGTGTTTTTTTCGTGAGTTTCGGTAACTTTTTAAAAACAGTCGTCATTCCCTTATTTATCAATTGATTTCGTTGATATTTGGCATGTTATTTTAGTAATAGTGGGTTCATCATAATTATGCCGAAATCATATGAAAATTGCACAAAAACTCTTACATAATATGATCTCCAAAGTTGAGGACATTTTTTTTTTGGGGGGGGGGCACCCAATGTAAATGTAAATAAAATGATTTTGCTACAACTTCTTTATTTTTTCAAGTTGTCCCCTTTCCTTTGTTTTGCTTTCTTCAGCCCTCTTTTTCTTGATAACAGAATCTAATAAAAATTCCCAATATGCTTGATACTTCCAGTAACCAACAGAATCATAAAGAACCAATTATAATAAAATAACTATCAACTGTAGGATATGCAAAACAAGGCCAAGCACAAGTTAGGACCTTAGGGAGAGCTTTAAGAGACTTAAACTCAAAAAGTGTTTGAAATTAGATCTTTAGCCAATAATGTTTCAGCGGATACATAGAGAAATATGAAAACGAAACCAGAGAACAGCGGCAGGTGAAATAATTGGCTGGAGTTACGCGACCCCAGCAGTAGCTGCAAAATTTAAAAGAGAAATCAAGGTTGTTGGGTGACCGATCTCTGTGGTGCATTGAACAAACCATATTAGACCAAAGGGCACCTGACCTATTGCGATCTATCATGTAATTTAGAAACGACCATTCGTTGTGCAATGGATCAGTACGTGTAAGTGTAAAATCCTATCAAAATTCCAGGATTTGACGATGAATCGGAGGCACTTTAGCTTACATCAGGAGCCGCCTGATATTCTTTGTCTGTACGAAAAGATGATAGTTTACACACTTTGGCATGCTAATTTTTCATGGTATGTAGAAGAACACACTTAAACAAAAAAGATTTGCCCGCTTCGATAGTTGCATTCTATGGAATTTAAGTGAGACTTAGATCTAAATCCTTCATTGAGAATAAAAAATTACTAACATTTAAAAATCAATTTAAAAATTCTAGAATTAAATATAGATTTAGATTTGGCGTCGATTTTCTTCGATTTAGGCCCTTCGTGCCATTTTTTATTCTGTTTAGCATTAGGGCCTAGGCTCTGGGTGTTTTTAATTCATGAAGATCACCTTTTTAGCTTATAGTACGGCTTTTAGAAGAGGCGGGTCGACAACAGGGATTCCAGAGAACTAAGCCGGCGCCGTGAATAGGACTGTTCCATGAACTCTTCAACATTCTTTTAGAGTAGTTCCCCTTGGACAATGGTGAGTTTTTAGGCTTAGGTTTAGCACTGAAGTTAATGGAATAAAGTACCTCGACCACAGAAGAGTTCGCTTATGAGCCCATCTTCTGAATTATATATACAAAAAAATGTTACTCCAGAAACAGCCCCACAAAGTTCCAATACTTATGTTTTGCGAATACTTTTCAGACCTAAAAAACAAATAAAGTTTTTTAAATCAGCGCCTTCAAATTAGCAAGTAATGAGAAAAAAGAGGCATTGTTAAAACCTAAATGCGAAGCGTTTGAATAACAAATAGAATCCCCTACCTTTCCCACAAGAACACACACTCACTCATACCTATCAGTTCTATTGTAAGTAGATGAAAACTACACCTCAACTACCTAATTCAACTTCTAATTAACAAACTTGCGCTTGTCAGAAAATATGATCAGCAAGTTGCAGCCATTTAGATGAAGGTTTTTTTTGTTTAAAAAAAATGAGAACTCGAAGTAACTATTCGCGGTTATGGTCTAGATACGCCATTGTTGTTTTCTAATGGCTCATTTATGTGCACAGACCTGGAAACACCCTTATCGAACGATAGATCGTGGCGTGTAATTAGAATGCCTAGGACATCAAATCGGGCATATAGTTCAGCGATTGCTGACTTGCTTGTTCGCATCCGATTCCTCTCAACGTGTCAGGTACTCTTTAGGATAGAACCACATCGGATCCCAGGTCTAACTCTAACTGGGAATGAAAAGACAGGCATTGCCAAAATGCAGGTCATCCCAAAAGCCGTCAGGTCCGGTCTGACCGCAGGTCCCGACGTCGGTGTAGCTCTACCCTTAGGAGGAAAACAGGGAGTAGTTTCCTCTCAATCCATTTCCTCGTCAGTAAATCTGTCCAACAAAGCTCTCACTTCGACAGGGCTAATTTTTGTCCTACTGTTAGTCGTACCGAAGAGTCGGATGCTGATATAATAAATGACCTCAATTCGTAGCCTTTTTGCAAATCTGGTTCTCTAACCCTTTGAGCTATTCGTGAGGTTTATAGGGTTCTTTATAAAAGTCTTATTTCCGCTGCCTCAGTTCTTTAAAATTACATTTCCGTTGCCTTAGTACTTGGTATTTATACCGTTTTGCGATGTTTAGATAACAGGCGGGGTTGTCTGCTTGTACAAAGCCTTGTCTTTTCGTTCCCTTCGGTGCGATAATATTCAATGCTTTCTTTCTTTTATATCAGTCTTTTCACGGATAAATTCGGATAAATATAAAAGTAGCTTGTTATAAGAACCTTAAAAGAGAGATCAATCCAGGGTTTAAAATCTTAGCGCGCTTTTTCGGGGGGGGGGGGGGGGNCGGTTCAGTGTCCAATCCGTATTTTCGTTCGGAAATTGAGACCCAAAGCGCGGTTAAAAGAAACTGCGATTGCTTATCACGTATTATCAGCTTTGTTTGAACAAGTGTGGTAACGTGTCTTTTTACTCACTTTACGACTGTGCTTTTGGTCCCAAGAAGGCTAAAAAAAAGGCCTCCACCTTCGAAATATTGAAGAAAACTTGACACGCACGGCCTAGGTGCACTATAGTTAAAATTGAAAACATCATGACAGGCAAAGTCTAAAACGGCTAGAAATAAAACTTGATTATCTACAACATTAGTTTCTAGATTCAAGTCATATTTTAGACATTCAACCAAGGTTCGATCTAAGTTGGGAAGCAGTTGCAGATATAATTTAATTATGTGTGCTCTTCCGCCTACCTTTTTTCAAAGTGCTAAATGCGTAAAATCAGCCCCTGCGGCAGAGTAAAGAAGCTTATAACCACCGTCCTCTCTTTTCAACAAAAAAATTTTGAACATCAGAGAAAGAAATGTGATATAGGGCAAACTTGATTTCTAAATCCATCGCTTATCTCTACCAATTTAAATTGCGACTTTAAAAAATTAATCTGTATTTTCATCTTTTCTAATTCTTTTATATGTTCTCATATTTAGCGCCTTTTAGTGTATTTGCTTTGATTTTGAACGTTTTTTTTTAACCAGACCGATGTCATTTTTCATTCAAAAACTTCGGCTACATCCAAATAATTTATTTTACAGAGGCAGTGACACGCATCTATAAACAAAAAACAAGGAAACACTTCACATAAACAATAAAATTTAATAGCATTACTGCTTATGCCCAATGCATCTCATGGAAATCATTTCCGTTATGAAGATTACAAAACAAAACAAATAAACATTAAGAGTGGAAAATTTGTATGTGTGTCCGAAACTTCAAAGCCTCACATCAACGAGTTTCCAAGCTTTAGATCAATAGATAATAATCAGAAAGTGCTCGATCTAAATCACCCAAACCATCTCATGTGTTCAGAAATCACGTGATCAATTGTAATTTTTAATTGGACAGGAGATGAAGGAGTTTCGTGGAGATAATCAGGAGAAAATAATAGTCTGTCACATTAATCTGAGTTGTCCAGGAATTGGCTTAGATTTAGAGATAGTAAAAGTTGCAATCATTTCATCGTATAGGTTTGCAAGAACTATTAAAGATTGACTTATGCTACTTCTTGTCATGCAGACGCAGTCAAATGTTCGAACAAAATTGGTAGATAACTACATAATAAGCTTATAAAGCCTATGAATCTTTACAAAAATGGAAGCTTTGCTATAAGTATCTATTTTTTAGTTTGAGCGCGAGTAATTTAAGATACTAGAAAGTGGACAACGAAGTTTTTGTCTGGTTTTCTTTTCACTGCAAAGCAAAATGCAGTTCAATACAAAATATTTTTATACAAGTTTTGCATATATTTTCGACTATTTTAGGTTAAAGATATAAGGATAAGTGGTTCCTTTTCTTTTAATTTTCAAAAGCAATTTACCTATGGAATTTTATGGAACCAGGTCAGAACAAGACAAATGAAAGTATTTCTTTCTATGAAAGTATAATTGCGCTGTTTTTAGCGCTTTTTACTTTTATTTATCCCCATCGTTTTTACCTCAAACAGATGCCAAGTCTATTTCGTTCGCTTTTTATAAGTAACACAAAAAAATCTTCTTTTTAAAACAACAAAAATGTTACTTTCTGTAGATTCTTTCCATCCCTTTCAAGGAAAAAAAACACTAAAACGTTAGTGAAATATTTGCCACCATTATATTTTTTTCCAAATTTAAATTCTGAATACATAAAGAGAATGCTGTGGCTATACATGTTTTTCAACTGAGAAAGAAGACTCTTTGCATTTGTATAGGCTCTTAATTTGGTTTTACTCTGTTTTGCATGATAAAAGGATGGAGAACCAAGACAAATCTCCAGAGAGCAGTGCGGCAGTTGGATTTTTATTTCTCGAACTTGTGAGGAAATTCAATTTCACCACTTTTGCTTGAGGGGGAAAAGGCAGCAGGCACACGTCTAAGAAAACATGAGCGGTGAAAATGTTAACCATTATTACCGTTGATTGAATCTAAGTACTAAATGATTGAAATCGATACTTTGTTTCCGGTTCAATGGAGAGCAACCGTGAATTATTTGATGGAAACTTCTTTTACTCAAATTTTTAGCGTTGACGTTATTTTGTAATTTAATTCCCCACCGCCCCCCCCCCAACCTCAACAAAAAAAAACAGACCTATCCAATTTAGCATTACCTTTATTGAAATTTCGATTTTTCTGTTTATGTTAGCAAGTCATTTAAAGAGGCTTAATAAAAAAGAAACTTTTTTCAAAAACTTGTGGCGATGTGATGAAATTATGTTTCACGGAGTGGCTAGGCAGGCGATAAAATTAAGTCTTGGTTGAAACTAGCCAGAGGCAAGCATTTATATTGGCCAGTCTACCTACCGCCTATGACCTTTCACCTTTTAAATATTTTATAATGTAATGAAAGGCTTCTTATTTCTAAAATGAAGCATAACAAATTTTGTTGTCTTTGGCCTGGTAACAGCACTTTAAAATTGCTTTTGATGCATGATTTCAATCATCCTCACCAAGCTTGTAAGTCAATTTGGTTGGGTAAGTACTGGTCACACCGAGACGCTCTCACTACCAGACCATCCAACCCAAATTAAAACAAACTTGTGCATAAAGGTTCATTTGATCTATCTCTTACAGTTTTTGGTATGAGTTAGAATATTTTAAGCGATCTCAAAAATATATCCTGAGTACAGGCAGCCCTTTAAATGGAAGTGTTAAAAATTGTGGAACATAGAAGCGTTCAGTTTTTGGTAATTGGCCTGGAAACAAGACTGTCTCGAGGGACAAGATTGCTTTATCTTGGTGTTGACAAGGATGTTAATATCTGATCAGACGATGTTCTACACACGGTACTGCAACTTCCACCATCGCCAGTGGTTCTGGAAACCCACAATGTCGTCACAGCATCTACTAAACATCGGAAAAAATAAAATATATGAACAGTTTTAAAACCTGACCTGAAATAAAAACTTTAAGAGGAAAAGAAACAGTTGATTCTATTAAAACTCTTTTCGCCAAAAAATTTAAGTCAAAAACCAAACTAAATTAAACATTTACCTTTTGTTTATAGATTAGGGGTTGAGCATAGTGCGTATTGGTATGTTTGCGTTGGCTATTTTCAATCACAGCAATTAGTTTTAATTTGGTTGTTTTAATATAAATATTTTGTTTTCAAATTTTTCTTTTCCCATAAAAGTACATATAAAGTTAAGGACGCAGTATTCAAGACAAAAAAAATCTGCCGATGAGTCGAAAGCATGCTTGTTTTGCTAGCGCCATTGCGGAAAATCAAACGTGGATGTAAACTGACTAACTTAAGCAATACCTCTCAGTGCAAATTGCAGGTTCAGATTCTTGGTAAAAGAATCAAATCGAGAGCGCCGGAGTAAAGATCAGATCACTGTGAGTGCAGTAGACACAGTCCTTCTGTGCAACATTGGATCTTAAATGAGCAGGTCTACCCGCCAAACATGCGTTTCGAATTCTACTTTGTCCAGAATGTCCTTATAAATCGAATGAGTTGGGTCGATACAAAACTCATCGCCCGGTTTTTGTTCATTTGGGCGACAGGGTCTTCTCATTTTGGTGATCTAGAATGACACGCAGATTACTGATGACCATTTTCTGCTTGTTTTATACATTGTTAATAAAATATCTTTAGACTGCTGGATGCTGTATGTGAACGGCCAAAAACAGGATTGAGACACAAACATATCTCAAGATCTAGAAATCATTAAAGCTTTTTAAACATACTTCTTGTGGCATCAAAAGCAATAAAATGACACAGCACTTTGTAAGTGTCGTGATTTGCGGCAAATTGATCATTCATAATTTAACAATCAAAGAGCACGATTAAAAAGGCTTTCTGGTCTACTGTTTCACGTCTCAAGTTACAAATGTATGCTTTTAAAAAGATATCGATAAGCACTTTGCTTTTAAAAGCAATATTGGCAATATCTCTGCCAGTAATGTACATAAAATTTGTACCTTCATATAGCTTCTTCAAACTTTTTGAGGGTTTCACCGTATCCTGTCAGCCCAAAGGAAAGCTTATTGTTTGATCCAGTGTATCCCTTTGGTATGGTGTGTAAAAAAAACAAAATATTAAGAACCAAAAAAGTGCATTAATGGACTCACATCAAATTTATTTAGAATAACAGATAAAATTTGCCAGGGCTTTTAAAATATTTTCAACTGCAAGAGAACGAATGAGTCGGCAGGATATATATCCTTCATAAAACTGTACCTGCCATTAATTAAAAATTGAAATCCCTTAATTTGCTTGTTGGGGTAAAAAAGGCATCTGTAAACGGGGTTAATAATTATATTAGACCATTTTTCGGAACAAACTAACCAATTTGAAAGAAAAACAGAATTATCATAATATCTGTCATACACCAATACTGTCTAGCAGATAAAAGACACTCTTTTTGTGCTTAGACACCTAAAAATATAATTAACGTATGGGTATAAACTGTAGAAAATTGTTTCAAACAAGCATTAAATTTTCTATTATCAACTTAATAAGGTCATACTATCAATGAATGAATATATTGTTTATGAACTCGCCCATAAAAATGAGATGTAAGAGTTTTAAATACAAGAAGTATCAATTATAAAGTGTATTATTTTTTTCCTGTTCCTTAAATGTACTATGTATAAAGTTACTTAAGATAAAGCAAGGTGGGCCGCTGGTGATGGCAAACTGATGCCGGTCATACAGCCTCAGATCAAATTGCTGTGGAGAGGCTATCTGAAATAATGTGATGTCACGCAAAAACGCCATGAGACAAAAACGACTTTTTAAAAATATTTGAACAGTTTTACCGAGTGTTTAGCACAAAGAAAATTTATTTCGACGTTTGTGTAATTACTTTTTAATACAAGATAGAAAGGTATGGCACGAATAACTCGTGGACCCGGAACGGACAGTTTGTCGACTTCAGAACTGAGCCAACCAGACACGCATATATATACACTGTCTGGTGCGTTTCTCACTTACCGTACCAAGAATTCTATTCAATTCAACTCAATAGTTCCTCATAATTTATCACAACATAGTATCAATCCAATTAAGTATAGTAGTAATAAGAGGAGGAGGAGGATTAAAAATAGTAGGAGCAGCAGATTGAGTATGAGACTAGACCTTGAATAAAGCCATAAATGAACAGATTGAAATACAAGTTAATAGTAACCTATCCACATTACATGTAATCATTGGTTACGTAAAAAATCTTGCCAAATGAAGCGTTATATATGGAAGTTCGGATAATTATGTACTCTGATTTTGATAATTTTCTATTTATGTATATTTTTGTTACGCTGTAATGTCTCTTCCGAACAATCTGTTAAGGTTCACATTATTCGTTTAAAATGGTACGTTTAGATTTTGTCATGCTAAAAATGTTAAAGAAACTTGGATGTACATACATGTGTACACGTGTAAGCCGAAAATTCTTTGAACTTGGGCAGTTGAGAAGACAAAAAAGTTGAGACAGGTTAAGATGGTCTGGGAACACTGAAAGAAGAAACAAATGAGAACAAATGAAAAGTGAAAGGGCGTTTATTTATAGGGTGAATGGCTGTGGTAAAAAGAGACAAACAGGTTTTCAGGGAAGAGGGAAGAAATCTGTTCAAGCAGGAGGATGAAGGAAAGATAAATAAATGAAAAAAATTGAGAATTTTCTTATGTTTTCCTTCATTGTTTTTTTGTTGCTGATGTTATTGTTAGGATTATTGATGTTGTTTCGCTGCTGACATTATGTTCTTTTTTAACCTCCTTTTTTAAAGATTAGTAAAAGAATCGCTATATAATTTCCCATAGAGGTAAATATGTTATAACCTTGCGTTTGATTTATGAAGAAGGAACTTGTGACTACGGAAAATCAACCTTTTCAAGGTTCACATTAATAATATTTAGAACATGAGTCAATATTGATTTTTTCGAACATCAATTTTTTTTATGTTTAGGTTTAAAGAGATGTTTGACCAATGAACTGTTTGATTTCCATTGATTTGTTTCGAACTTTGAGCTTGATTTGGCAAAATAGACAAACATTCCATTTGTTCAAAGAAAATATAGCCATTTCTAAACCACTTCAGATCTAGTGCCAACTTTTGTGAGGTAAAAGATATCATTTTACATTCGTTGTTTTGCCCTTATCATGGTATATAAGATAACGATGTTTCTATATATTCTATCTTTTTAAAACTCAGTTGTACTGTCCGCTCTTGCTCTTACTATTTTTTTTCTTTATCGCATTCTCTCTCTCTCTCTCTCTCTCTCTCTCTCGATCTTTCACTCGCTCTCTGTTCCTCTTTTTTCTCTTTCTCCTATGACTATTGCTCTATCTCTGTGGTTAATTAATCCCACTGCCTATCCCTATCATTTGATATGGCTTACTCTCTTTCTATACCTCTCTATATATCTATCTATATCTCAATCCATTAAAACTGCTTTCTTTTTAACAAGTAAGTATTGCCAATACCTACAGTGTATTTCTTGGAATAAGTTCAACCAAACATCATTTATTTTCTTTTAACGGTTTAACCCTGAACACTGTTCTTATTGCACTTGCTTACGAATCTCATCCAAGAAATGGATTCGGTGGGGTTTTTTTTATTTCTAACAGTCTCTGATTAGTTTTGTTTCGACCATTAGTCTAATGTTGGATAATTTTCCCCAGAACCGTTTTTCCAATACTTTTTTTAAAACCTTAAAACAAATGCATTGGTATCTGTCCACTTTTAGTTTCTTACACCTCTCTCTCTCCCCCTTTCACTCTCTCTCTCCCTTTCTCTATCCCTCTTTCTCTCTCTCTCTCTCTCTCTCTCTCTCTCTCTCTCTCTCTCTCTCTCTCTCTCTTGTTGTCTTATTGAATTACATTCAATGTTAAAACACATTAAAAAGACAAATCTTTTCTGAGTAGCATAGTTATCTTATATTGCTTTTTATTTATTTATTTTGTGGTTTTCAGGTTGTTTGTAGGGAAGGGTAAAAAGGTAAAGATTTTTATAATCTCCAACAGATAGATCAAAAGAGAATGAGCCTGCACAGCGTGTTAGTTATTGTGACCGTGCGTAGATTTATCGTGGTAGGTGGAGATAAAGTTGTAGTTTCGATTTGATAGTTATTTAAAAAACGCATCAGCTAGGCCCATAAAGCTATCCTTGAAGTGATACGATTATATCAAATGGTTTTGAACATTAATGAATATGTTCTTTTTACCATCTCACTTTTTTTTCCTTTTCGTGACACAGGCATTCTCTTATCTCTCTAAATTACCAAAAGAAAAGAATGCTTGCACTTGTCGTTGTGGAAAAAGTGGCGTTTGGGTTTTCAAAAATCGAGAGAAAGGGAGAAAAAGAGATAGATTGAGAGAGAGAAGACAAGCAAGGGAGTGAGAGTTACGTATATAGGGGGAACGGATTGACAAACGGAGGCAGTAGTAAGTTAAAACAAAGAGAAAGAAGGTGAGTTGGTACATAATTGCCAGATGTCGTAAATACTACCAACATATAATTTTGACAGGTGTCGTAAATGCTACCAAAACATAATTATGCCAGATGTCGCAATTTTACTATATCCACGAAAATATAACCAACCTTTAAAAACGTTGTACGTTTTTTATGTTTATGTAAAGTGTCTTAAAATGCAGATACAACTAAACAGTCTATCTATGCCCGTTTCTTATGCTTCTGTAGAGGCTGCTATTAATAGCCACATTTCTATTTTGCTTCAGAGACTAGAGGGAATATTTTCAGCTCAGTGTTTCCAGAACATAACATTTACGTCAGATTGCCCACACATTAAAAAGCATGAATCTTAAGGCCCTCACGTAATATTCGGACTTGTCCAGTCCGATCTACATTTTACACTATCTCTTTTCTCCCCTTTCTTTACTAACGCCTTCTTGGCTTCTTTCACTTCATCATACACTAGATTATGGAATATAATATAAGCTTAATGGTGAAGGGCGGGATCATCAGCGGTCTCTTGAAGACGGCAAGCCAGGAGTGTTTAAACACTGAATGTAATCCAATAGGACAACAAAAAACTCACACACGAGAAATCAACAATTTGTATGCCAGTGCTTGTGTCGATGATTTCACTTGTCTATGACTTTGCTCCTTAGTTGGATTCAGTTTGACGTAGGTTGTCGTAATACAGACCAAGCAGTTCAATTTAAATATATCTTTAAGGTCATAAAATTTATAAACACCGCTACATTCTAAGTCAACTTTCTCGCAAGACGTTGGTTTTTAGTTGCCGTTTGACCTAACTTGTATAACAACACGAATCACTTATTTCAGCCCAAGCGAAACAAACCTGTGCACAGGTATAATTTTGAACTCTCCGGATGTTTGGAATGATTTAGGGCACAAGCAATCTCCATAACATTTTAGTAAAGTTTGTGTAAAACATAAGTGTGAGAGAAGTGTTCAGTTCAGGGTATTAAGCCGGTAGTTGGACGGTCTCGATTTACATTGTATACATTCAAAGAATTTGCCTTGGGTTGCTGAACTTTTTACTTAGCGCCTCAGTTTTGAACCAAAGCTATCTAATTAGAGAGTCGAACAGAGAAAACAGAACACATCTCGCATCACATCGCTGTGTTGGAAAGTAAACTCTAAGTAGCATTGTTCAATCTTTTAAATATAGATCTCTATCTAGGTCGCTTTGTTTGGAACAGGTTTTAATACCAACGAAAGAGAAACCAAGGTGTGTGTCGATGTCCACACAATAATGTCACAATAATAAACACAGGGGGATAGACATGTGTTTAGTTTCGGTGGTTTGACCGTTATACATAATTTGAGCTTAGACCTAGGCCGCCGTATGACAGGCCGAGTACTCCAACATGAGTAGATATCATATTCCCTATATT
>BMAT01007466.1:208479-222628 GCA_019649035.1 Elysia marginata | reverse complement strand
AGTTGTTAATGACAGACTCGAGAATTTATGAACCTGTTTAATTTTACAAGCAAATTAAAAATGAATAATCCAGTTGGCAGTCAATGATTAAAAAAGGCATTTGATCGAAAGAGACATTTTAAATAACACCTTAGCAAAAAGCCCAATCCTTACACTACGCTTCAATACATGTATGCTCCATTTAAATTAACTCCGACACTTGAAACTGCTACAAAGCCTTGAGGTCCAACATACAGGCAAAAATCGATAAATAAGGAAAGGAATCTTCATTCCGGGCAGTGGCGAATTGATAGTTCACAGAATGTGAATAAACAGAACGCTCGAATATTATTTCTTTGGATAAAATCTAAATTTTGGACTCCAGCTCATAAAAGAAAGGGGATACATTGGCGCACATTGGTGCACAATGTTTTTACAAGTACACGTATAGAAATGCAAAGGCAGAAATGGCAGTTGATTAAAATGTAGGTCAACTTTCACACAACACCACAAAGATCGGGAGGCGGAAGAGCACATAACTATAATTATATTTTCGCCCGCTCACCAACATGATCGTCTGTCAGATCTAGTCTAAAGCGTGTTTCACATGACGCGTAATCTCGGACGGAGGACTGCCAACCATTTTCTGACCGCAGACTGAAAAAAATAATATTCTGGCCTTGTTTATCACTTACACACGTCCACTACCGAACGCATCGTGTGAAAGCAAAAACAAAGCTCTGGTCTAAGGACGGCCAGGAGTCTTCGGTGCGGGGCAGGCGTCATATGAAACGAGCCTAACTATACTTACTAATTTAAAAAAAAATCATTTAAAATTCAATGTCGCTCTAAGGTTGGGCGCAGGGAAGTTCAGCTAGATTGGGAGAAGAAAGTATTTTTAAGGCAAAGCTTGCAACCATGCTTTTTAAGCCTATCTAGATCTAGCCTAGGTTTTGCCTATAATGTTTTCATTCGTTTTAGGTTCTGCGGTGCATGTTGTCTTTCGGTTAACCTAAAGATGAAAGTCAAGATTTTGCGCAACAAGAACAAAGTTGAAATAGAAAAAAAATAAAGGCACTTTCATTGTACAGAGTACCATGAAAAGACGGAAAACTATTTTAACCTTGAAGTGATAACACACACCTGCTTATGTAGCCGAGAAAAACGAGATATTCATTGAAAAAGTATTCCCTCTTTTAAATACCTTTAAGATTCAAATCTAGCTCTAGATTTAGACTTAAGTTTAATTTTAGCTACCGGTACCTTTAGCATGAAAAAATGAATTTCGGCCATTACATAAATTAATGTACTTTCATCTAAACTTTTGCTGCTGCCGCGATTTAGGCCTAACTGTAGGCTCACTTTTCGAGATTCACATTTCTTTCAACTAATGCTCGACTTTCAATCAATATAAGGTAATGCGAAAATTTTAGTTTTGGCTTCTAATAACAGAATTCTATCTTTTCCCACGCTGGCTAAATCATAGACCCTACAAGGATACCATTTTTGTTATTTCTTTACCTAATTTAAAGTCTAAGGAAAAGTAAAAGATGTAGATGGGTTTAAAAAAGTGTGAATTTGTTACAGAGTGAAGTCGTATTTCCGCCCACCAATAAATTGTCCACCTTTGTTGTGTGTTTAAGGTCACCTATATAAAAGCCCCAATCGAAAGGAACAATGCAATCGTTTGAGTGCTGAAAGAAGGTTGTATTCATGTGATTCATAGCTAAGTTATTCTCAATATCATGGAAATGAAACAAAACATGTAGGATATTATACTTTACTACTTTGACGTGAATTTCCAAAACTAGAAAGAACCCGCAAGCCTTCTCTTTGGGCTGTAGCCCGCCACGACCAAAGTAATCTAATTTTACGGCAAAGCTTTCTAAAACTATCTCGAATGCGTCATAATTTGACAATTTCTCACAGAGGGATGGGACAATCAGCTCTAAACATTTGGAAGAAAGAAGCATGACAGATAGAGCAGATTTTAGGAACGTTTTAGTAAGAAGAGTAGAGTAGGAAGAGGTCGTAGACTGTACTGTGAAATTAATTCTTGACTCTATTTAGTATACACGGTTAAAAGGCAATGTTTTATATTAATTATAACAGTTACCATACATAATTATGAAACCCTTTTAACTTTAATGACTTTCAAAGTATTTGCGTGGTGGTTATTTAAGCTCGTGAATTCTTAACTTACATGTTTCGAACTTACATGAGGAGGCATTTTATTTTTAAAAATTGTATTAGGAAGATGTTTGCTTCTACTGGATATTTGCCATGCCAACCACAAAACCAGATAGGCTATATATGAAATCAGGAAATACGACCTGACTGTAGTTCTGTTGTTGAAAAAGATCTTACCTGTGATGAAATGATAAAGGCCACAGAAGTAGACTACTTCTAATTTAGTAAACCATTACCATTTTATATGCCTTTTCTTTAAATTACTTGTTATTGTTTTGGTTGATGAAAAAGGTCTATAATGCCATTAGACGTTTAAGGTCGTTCAAATGGTTAATATCATTTCAAGTTAACTAATTTCTTTTTCACTGAAAAAGTCTACTGTTCTTGTGGATTAACACTTATGCTTGGTCACTCTTTCTAAGTCATCTTTACTGGACTCTTTAACTTAATCTGGATCAAACTCTAAATCTAGACCTGAACTTAGGTCACCTAAAATGTTTTATTTTCAACTGCGTCGTTACGTTTTACTTAACTTTACTTGATCGTATGGATTGTTACGATGTTTGTGGTTTTGTCTCCAATATGAAGATTTTGAGGAATCCTCAGAACTTATAACTAGTAATCTAAGGTTTTTATTCCTATTTGTGCAAGTTCATTTATAAAGAACATAATTTTTTTACATATCTAAGTTCCTTTGTGGCTAGAAGAGTTATAATCCATAACAAGGGTTTGGAGACACTATGAAGCTACAGCATTCGCGTCTTCAATTAATGGTGTAATTTATTGTTTTCACTTCACACGCATAGTACAGTTCTATTATACTTGACTTGGACGAGAAAATTGCATAACTTGTCGATTGAGATTTCTCCTCTTCCTAATAATGGTTGATTTACACGTTCCTGGAATGGCATGCCAAATCATAATAGAAAACGAAACGTAATTTTTAGATCGTTCGCACGAGCTGATTATCGCCCGAAATTCCATTCCTGTCTGATTTTTCAGTAGATTTTTTACCCGAAAATTATTGACTAGGAAGATTTTTAAATTTTTTTGTGAATCAGAAATATTAATGCATTGTGGCATAGATAATCATCTCAAACTTCAATTTTTTTTCAACAGAATGGCGGTTCCTTTTACCGATGAATCGAGCTCAACTTTGCGTCTGTCATCCGAACATAAAAAGAAAATGCCAATGAACTGAAAAAAAGGTTAATTGAAAGCATAATATTGTTTTTAACGTAAAGCCCGACTAGCGCAATCGTGCGATAATATAACTGTATATAGATATAGATGTTATAGAAGCAAAAGAATCGTCGCTAGATTAGATCTAGATTGTAGATAAAGGCGTGGCCTAAACTTCATCTCGTTTCTTTTTTGTTGTTTTTGCATCCTGTAAGAGCTCCACAAAAGCGGGCGAAATCCGCCGAGTTAATTACGTTATGATTCCACCGGGAAATTATTTATACTTCTGATTTTGCGTTCTGAAATCTATTGTGTAAACCGATCTTACGCAAAAAAATCATTCTAAAGTTCATTTTAGAGTGAAAAGTGCGAACATAAAACATAGAATCCGAAAGGAGAAACTAAAGCATCTTAGCTTTGAGAGTGTGGTCTAAATTATCAATTTTAACATCACATACACAGACCAAAAAATATTGTGAGTAATCCATTTTTGTGCTTCAATAACGTTTTAAAGCTTTCAAGTGGAATTCTATAACCAAAAATAATGCGCACAGAACATCTTTTTTGAGCTATAGACGGTCGAGACCAAAATAATCCAATTTTACAGCAATCCTAAAATGATTTTAAGTGAGCCGTGTTTTCACATTTTTTAGAAAGTGATGGGGCACTTTTAAGTTTCAGAATATTTGAAAGAATAGGTTGTGACAGATAAAACATGGTTGATACGATCCATGGTTGCAGCGAGTAAAAAGATTTGATAGATAAACTGTACAATATGGAATTGATTTTTAGGTACGGTATATCATTGAATAAATTAAAAGTGATGATTAATACTTTACTGTAAATCGTGACGGAGATAGTAACAAAATTTAAGCCTAAAAAAATTTTCAGCCTAAAATGTCTTACAATTATGCCAGCTCGGGACTGCATCAAAATGCTTTTTTTTAAATTTCAACATTGCATGATTCTAAACGTACTTAATAAACAATAAAATAAATGCAGTTAACTACTGGAACCATTTTAGGTTGCTATGTTATTGCACCTAAAGCACCCATTAGGTTAGGTTAGTTAGGAAAACGCTTCAACAGTAGCTGGGTTAGTAGGCCTACATGGTGAACCTGTTGATCAAAAGTTAATTATAATCCTATATTAAAAATAGATAGCTTTCTGCCAACCGCTGCTGGTTAGAAAAATGGCTAAAAAACCAAAATTTTGTGTTGATAGGTAGGAAAATGTATCTGCCTAGGGACGCGCGTCAAAATCTGGTCATTTTGAGGATGGTTCATGGTGAAAATTATTTTCATTTTTGAGTTGTTTACATTTTTTGCTGTATACGCTGATCAACGAGACGCACGCTAAATAACAAAATATTAATCTTTATTAAACTTACTACAGCGGTGATTTTTTGCAGATGATCGAGAGAACTATGACGTCATGTCTATTTCAGCTGCGAGCCAAGTAGATCTATATTATCTACCCCTCAGCAACTCTAAGTCTAAATAACACTGAAGAACAAGTTACTTATCTATGCTCAGCTGTTTTAAATCGACATACCGGCATAAACGAAAATCTTGCTAGATTTATAAAATCTAATCTAGATCTAGATGCATAAATGTAATCAAGATTAATCTAACAGTAGAGACTCATGGTTTAGGGTCAAAAGAAAAGTTAGGGGACGACGAGACAGAAAGACATGTAGGCCTACAAACAGAAATGTAAAAACAAAGCGAAAGAGAAAGAGATAGAGAGATAGAGAGAGAGATGTGAACTTTGATAAAAAGGAGGATTAAAACGTTTACAGACAGACATATAAAAATAGATGTAGACAGGGCAAAGCTGCATTAGAAACTCGTGGTTTTTGGTCAAAAGAGAAGGTGGGAGAGGAAGAGATCTAGGTCGAGGTTTGTGACCTCAAATCTGGAAGGGTGGGCTATATTATATGTTGCTTTTTTAAGAATCAAAATTCAATCTGAAAAAGGTCCTTTTCGACATTTGAAATCTGAATACGCTCCAAGCTCTACATTCGAAGCCTAGATATCTAGCCATTATTAAATTTGCGATCTGATCTTCCTTCCCAAGCCAGTCACAACAGCCATGTTTTCATTCAGATTGTCTTATTCATCAGAGCGCCGCTGGCTCAGTCGGTTAGAGCGTCGTGCTATTAATGGAAAAATCGAGTTATGAGAATGTGAGGGGCTCGATCCCCATAATCGCCAACTATTTTTTAAATCCCCCCATAATGAGCACTGAGCTTTTTTATCGAATGAACTTGGTTACATAGTTCAATGTATTGTTTTAAAATTAACGGCTTATCATGATATGTTTTTTTTTAAGACGAACAACACGGGCAGTGTAGGATCTTTTGAGTAGAGTCGGCGGCTCTTATATAAAAATCGTTTTTTTTTTAGCAATCACTCTCAATCAGTCAGATGTCACGTTTTCAACCTTACTTAAACCATTCCATTATCTTAGCTTAAAATCCACGACACTAGCGGGTATTTCACTAGTTCTTTAAATTAACAAAACTGGTTTTAATGAGTTTTTGTACTTAGAATCGAGCCTCATTTAAGGCCATCAACTAGGACAATTACTATTCTTCGAGACCGGTTTCAACCTGAGAGGCTAACTTTGGCTATCTTCAGCTCCGATTCTGGTGCTACAGACTCCACTTTGGCGGTATAGAGCCATCTTTAAAATAAATTACTGAACATCATTTTCTGCTTCCCCAGATTTTTGTCAATTTTTGGCTCGGGTTCCAATTTTAGCAGTCTTATCTTTATAACTTTCTTTATATCCTTTGAGAGGCTATTACCCTGGTATCTTTTTCTGTAATACAAAACACCCAAAACTCGGGGCTCTCTCTGAAGCAATGTTAATAGCGCCTATGTTTGTACGCAGTACTATTGTTTACACCAATATCACAGTTCCTTTTGTCTGGCTTCGATAAGAAAATTTCAGGCGTTTTCAATGAGATTCCTCGGTCCAATCCATCATGGTATGAGTTATTCTTTTAACTTGAGTTCTTGAAAATAGGTTTCTTTTTTTTTCTCCACCGATTTTGTTTTGTTTTGATAGACATTTGGCAGTTTTTGTTTGTTTGTTTTTTTTGTTCCCAGGAATACGTTGTTTTTTTGTTTTGTTTTGTTTTGCTTTTATCCCCTTGTTTCACAAAAAAACGGACTAAAAGTACTGGAAGAAGTAATAATATAGTATACACTTCCGTTAGACTTCTTTAATCCTATTGCTGTTGTCGTTTGTGAGTGTCTTTTGATGTGTGTTTTTAATTTTTATCTCCCTATTTTGGGTTTTATTGCTGTAATTGTATTTTTGTTCGTTTGTTGTTTTTTCTGGTTGAAGGAAAGTTAAAACTCTTATTAACTTTTTGCCATCACAAAGCTGTTCCTAAGGCCAGAGGATCAACGGGTGAGTTGACGAGTTATCATGCTCTAAAAATGATCATTATTTTTTTTTATGTAGGGCTCACGCAGTGGCTGAATTTCCTGTTTGGTCTGTTACATGGAGCACGTTTAAGGATTCCAATCTCCCTAAAAGTGAGCATGCAAAGATGGATGGCTTCCAAAGCTCTTAGGCCTTACGTAAGAAAAAAACCTTAACCCACGTCTCGTGACAATTTTAGCTTTCTTCATTTGCATTCCATCAAGGCGACAAGAGCATTTTCCACGTCTGAAATACATTTGCTTCAATCATGAAATAAGCTTTTAAGGAAACGCATTTTTTGTAAACAAGCACAATCCTCAAATTTTGAGTGTGTCTTTCCCTTTTGCATCATCTACGTTACGACTAATGGAGAAGGCTACCGAGGCGTAGGAATAATGTAAGAAGAAAAGACCGTAAAGGAATACAAACTAAACACATAAAGACTCAATAAGAATTCGATTTTTATTTTTTTTAATAACCGTAAACTAAAACGTTTTGCCTTGTAGAATAGTATTTAAGCTACGTTAACCATTAAATTGGTGGTTGGGCGATAATTAAAACTAGGTTAGGAATTTCCCTACAATGTTTAAAAATAAACTTTTGAAACTATGGAACATAAATATAAAAAGTTGTGATCATGGCAAAAAGCCAAGGCAAAAGAGACAAGCAAGATCTCGTATGTTTTGACAATAGTTTTACTATAATAGTTTGTGATCTTAAAAAACGAGAGGGAATAGTTCATGAACATTACTGTTATATCCTCTTTTCCAGAAGGATGCAACTGTAGTAGCTGTAAAGATTATGTTACTCCAAAATTAAATAACAATACAGTAAAATTTAAGCTTTCAATCTTAAGCTCCTTTTAAGAAATAAATAATTTAATGGGGTACCTACGAAATCCTTTAACATGATTTTTAATAATTTTTTTTTATTACTTTTTACATAGAATTTTATGGATTGGTCCGATTGTACCCTCTTTCGGGCACGAGAAATGACACTAAAATGCTATTTCAGTTCAAATATCTACATCAGTCTTTTTGTGATCTATTCCTAGCGATGAGTACCCCTTTTTTCTACGCTGCACTATCTATCTCATCAAAAAAAGATTGTATCACCTCAGACCACACAATAATTTGCTTCAAGTGTCCATTGCTGTCAGTATCTTCGTGAGGCCTGAACCTGAGATTCCACAGCCTCTATTTTGATGCGTTATATCTAGACTCAGACATTGTTTATTGAGTTCAGGCACAGCTAATTCGTTTGAGATCGATTTATAAGCTACACTCTAGGGGAAACGGATTTTTTTACCTCCGTGAGTTGGTTATTGATAAAAACAACGTTATGTTAAAGCAAAACAGCAATAGCAGTTTTTTATATGACGCACAGGTTTCTCCTTAACACGATGTGATTTTATATTCTGTTATTGGTCGCTTTTTTTATTTTTCTCCGCTACTTTATAGATGCGGTTTCGAACCGAATAAAGGCGATTCAAACGAAACGGCAGGTCTGCCATCTAAAACTTTCCTTTATTGTTATTTCTTGTTTATTTTCTATTTCACTTAAGTTGAGTTTCGCTTTATTTTCCGTTTTGTAGTGAATTGGCTCTGCAGGATTTTTTTACCTTTAATGGTAAATTAGTTGTTGGCAAAGTTTATCTAATAACGACATTTAAAGTTAATGAAATATGCAAGCGTTCATAACTATACTGATCTTATTTTACGTTTTAAACAGTAGTCTGTGTCACCTTATATCATTTTAAAATATTCGTGACCTAGACAGTGGACTAAATGTGTTCAATTTCAACACAAACCACACTTAATTTGGTTTATAGCTTGTTATTCTTTCTTAACAGTGAGAATATTTTTGTCATAAAACTAATCCCTAATAAGAAACATTCTTCTTTTTAAGAGGCAGTGATTTTCTATCAGAATTGCATCATATTTTTATTCTACAGTGGAGCTTCAGAAAGGACAAGAGAAATCATCCTTCACATTAGTATGTTCTTGTTGTTGTCGTTTTTTGTGTTTGTTTGTTTGTTTTGGGGGTTTTTTTCCGCCTGCATTGCTTTCTTATATATGTCTGTAGTCGCATAAACACGATGAGTTAGGTTGAAATGACAAAGGTCACCTAAAAATTAGGTGCAGTGATCCTTAAATAAACAATGTCGGGCTTCTAGCTTCTGTTTGCTGCTCTCCGCGCATCAATAACCTGCTGCAGTCGGTATGTGTCATTATCGACCCCCACCATGTCCCTACCCCGGCTAGCTACCTCAATTAAGGATGCCGCGTTGAGGTGATGAGCAAGACAAGAGATATAACCAAACGTTTGCTCATCCCCGACAGGAAAAGGTCGACCCCTTTGTATTGATTAACTTGCCATTTTGTATGTACCGTGTTGTTGATGGTTCATAGGCGGATCCACTATCTTAGGTTAAACAATAATACTATTGTCGGAATTGGATCATTAAGATGTTTATGTCTGCGTATTTTTTGATGTTCCTGTCGCATCAACTAATAGAAATCTTACAATTACGCTTAAAATGGTAACCCAGTAGAGATTATTTTTTTCCAACTTTTTATGGTCAGGCCACCGTAAAGTGTAAAAAACTAAAGGTTTTAGGCTTGAGTTAGTATTTTACAAAGACACAAAAAACCTGTAGAAGATATATTTTCACAACAATCTTAATATTGTCACCTGAGCCTAGAATTGAAAGGTGATGAATCACCATAACTTTATACGCCGGACACAACTTACGCTATGTTACTTCAAGGATCACCATACATTTTTAGACGCAGGACACAACGTACGCTGTGATACTTTGAGGATCACCATACACCTTTAGACGCAGGACACAACGTACGCTATGATACTTTGAGGATGTTCAACACTAAACTAGGAAAAGTTGTAATTGTGCGAGATATGCTCAGTTTGTCTCAGCTTTTGAACAAACTCCCACAGTCATACTTTGTAAGGGCACAATACATACGGGTAGTTTGGCTGAGTGCGAAGGTACTGATATGTCCATGATCATGATTATTTATCACTCCTGATATTCTGCAACTTTGAAAAGACATTACATGTGATTGTAGCTGAGCCGGTGAACCGTATCTCAGATGTACCGCTTCTGCGCTTAACAAATAACCATGCTTGATATTATTTTTATGTCTAGCGAAGAACACTTTGGCTAGAAATAAATGTTTCAAAATGTAATTTCTCACCACTTAATTATCACGATTATACCCCCTGGGCTTAAAACATGTATGCAGAAAGTCTACCGTTATGCCCGATCGTAGTTTGAAAGCTTTACACCATTAACAACAATAATATCTTCTAGATTGAGACATCAAGAAAAAAGATTTAAACCACTATTTTAAATATTACAAAGGATGAAAGACTTTCAATCATTGCATGCAATATTTAGGTACCGTATTATTTTAGAAGTAGTTATTATAGTATTATTAACAGCATCAATTATAGTAATTGTTTTTTTTTCTATTATTTATGAGGTGCCTCGTATCTCTGAATACTATTTGAGGTTTAAATTATTAATGTTTGATTTATTTTGTTGTTGTTGTTGTTGCTGTCTATTTGATTTTGCTGTTGTGTGATTATTGTGCTATTGCTCTCTTTTAAGCAACAACAAGTTTATTTTTAGATAATGCGGAAAGGACAACTAAAGAGGAGAAAAGCTGTCTTTGTATGTCCCCTGGGGGTGTTTAATTTACCCCATTTGGAAAGAAAAAAATTATTGTATCATGGTGGATTTTTCCTTGCCTGCTTGAATAAACATTTGCTCAATGCATAAATTTCAACATAAAATATATCCATTTGTTTCTTATATACCCAGGTTGCCTTAGATACCGATACTCGTCTTTCTCTTTTATCTCGAGAAATAGAATTCTCACAAAGTTTTAAAAGTTTCAGTAGTACCGATATTAGAAGATAATGCAAGTAGAGGTAAAGAGGAGGTATCATAGACCTATCACCCACTATGTTTTGTTCCGCCCTTTCTGTCATTTGCAAAATGGAAAGCTAAAAAAAAAACGTTGTACTTCCCTAAACTGGTGTAGTTACAAACCTAATAATACATAGACTTCCCACAACTTTATGTTTAGGAAAATTTGTTGAAGGTAAAATTTGACTGAGAACTAAAGTTCAAAAGCAATGAGGTCTCTTGTGATCCGACAATCGCGAGTTCCATTCCTAACCACGACGTATGTTGTAACTGACTCAGGAAAGCAATATATCCACACTTTTCTCAGTCCACCCACCTGTAAAATGGGTACTGGCTAGAGGCAGTGCTCGAAATTTGTGAAATTTTAGAACTTGGGCACCTAACAGGCAGCAGCCGTGCTGTAATGCTCTAAAATATGAGTTGAATCTGCTTTGGTGTGTAGTGGCTTGCTGGGCCAATTTTTATTTAAAGTCTTGAGGCTGTCTTCAAGATATAGTGGTGGAAGACTATAACCATATTTTCATATTTTTTTCTTATTTTTTATGCAGTGAACAAACACAGATTTATCCTTAGGCAGTGTTTTTTACCATCACAGAATGAACAAACTCGCAAATACAGCAATATAATAACTTAATCTCAGAGATTTGCAGATCCCCGTGATATGATTTTTTTCTCCTCAGCTCTCAATATTTTACACCCACTCCGAACCGACTGGCATTATTATTCAGAGATTGTCATCAAGATAATCGATAGGAAATGAGTTCGCGTAGTGATGAAGCGGCAACTCAAAATGTCGATCCTTCCTTTCCAAGGGGATAGGTCAAGGGTCTAGGCGAAAGCTTAATTTTGACTTAGAGTATTCTGTTCATTTTCGGAAAGAAGATTGTCTTAACTTAAGATTCGATTTGGTTATATATACGTTATAGCGGAAATTTAGAGTGGTCAGAAAAAAAATAAGCGCTTTAAAGTTTTAAGAAAGAGGAGAGCGCTCTGCAAGTGTGATTTATTAGTGGTAGAAGTGGTATTGTTACTAGTATCACCTGTGTTATGATTTTTTTTCATTGTAAATACTACTATCAATATTTTTATTCAGTATGCTATGGTTGTTACCATCAAATGTAAAAGACCAGTTAAAGGTTTTTTGGTTTTCCTGTTGTTACTTTTGCTATTGCTTGAACTTTGCAAAAAATACTTACTTAATGTTTGAAGATTAAGGGGATTGCTTAAACGCTAAGGTTTTAATTTGCATCTTCATGGCATTAAAAATAGAAAAAGCAGATCTACAAAAACAAGGGCTTTTGGTTCAAAGACTCTTATTAGACATATGTAAACCTGAGTGATAAAAACAAATTAGGCCCATGTCACCATTTTTTGGTCTCTTCCAACTATCTGTTTACTAAAATAAAAAAGACTTCCTTTGCAAAGTCAAAATTCTCATATGTTTGTTTAAAGAGACAGGCCTGTATCTCCGTTCTTTCTTTCTGATGCTCATTTTACACATATCGAAAAATCAAAGTCTCCTCGACACTCTAGTTTCAGCGCTGTTGATAGCTACTATCTAGAGCTACACCTGAGACAATCGATATGTTTTGTTAGTAAAAATCATCACATGGTGATGCGATGCTGGTGGCTTACAAAATAATCTTTAGTTTCTCTCTCAGCGAACAATAACTTCGATGTTATTTCCTGTAAATAGCTTTAGCTGATAAGCAGCTTGAAAAGTTACATGCTCTGAGAATGACATGTTTGTAGTTACATTTGTAGAGAGAATGATTTAGACACATTATGCTATTTCTACACAAATTCTCTATGTTGTGTCGCGATGTGAACAACTGCGGTCTGGCTTATTTTTCACGAGCAAAACTGTGCAGTGCTAAAACTTTGTAGTTAGTTTTCTCAAAACGTTCCTCATTGAGTATAGAACCTTGTCATTATAAAGGCATGAATGGTTCAGGAGCAAAGTGGGTTGAATTGGTTCTTTTGGATAAAATTCACTCCACCTCAACTCCTATAATCCTTTCCTGTAAAAATCAAAGCCACTCTAAACACGATTTTGATAATAGAGTTATAGCAAAAGACGGTGTGGGTGCATACAATTCGCTGATATTTCCCACCATACAAAAACGAAAAAAGAATATCCCAGGAACGATATGGCTGGAAAAGTTGATTATTAAAATGCCGGCACTGAAGAATTGGTGGCCATGTTTGTCGTTGACGACACCAAACGAGATAATAAAAGGAAGAAGGCAAAGAAATTCCCTTGAGGTTAACGATTTGTTGAATGAAATTCTTAACTTATTCTGCTATCATTCCTTTGTACTTTTTCACACGTTCAACTTGTAGAAAACTTTGAAATAAAAGAGTGGCACTTAAGATGTTAAATGCATTTTGTTACGATTCTTATATAAAGATTTTTGTCAGCAGCGGCACTTCAAATAATCAATTAAAGAATTTTAAAATCTTGGCGGACACTGAGGGTGGAGTTAAGCTTTGCCTCTCACTTATTTAAGCTCTATGGTTTCGTTTTTGTTGTGATAGATGATACAAAACAGTATTTTGTAGATGATGAAAATAAAAAAACGTTTGCTTTAAGTTGATATTTATCCCCCCACCTCCTCAAAAACATAAAAACCCCTTCATACCAAGTACTTGTTAAAATGTAGGTTCAAGTTCATTGATTGTTAAATTCCTTGTATCGAAGTTATAGAAATTTAGATACAACGTTTGACTCTTATTTCAAAAGAATTATTAAATAAAATTCATAAGATGTAATTCTCTTCGTTTCGGTTCTTATTATTGAGTATATAATCAGAAATTGAAAGATTACAAGTCATTCAAAGTTTAAAAAAAACAATGATAGACTTTTAATGCATATTAAAGCCTTTGATACAAACGCCAAACTCTCTAGTTGACATTAATTGTTTATCAAAACACGACGGATAATATTCTTTATTTTTCTATGTAGAACAGCTCAAAATAGCAGGCTTCCTGGGCTTTCAAAGTCCTCAATTTAAGGCTAAATTTGGCCAAGGCCTATCCAATCGATTTAAAATTGGATACATCTATTATTGAAGAGCCACTAGCCCCCCCCCTCTCTCTCTCTCTATCTCTCTCTCTATCTCTCTCTTTCTCTCTCTGTCTCTGTCTCTCAATCTATCTATTTTCCCTCTCTCTCTCTTTATCTCGTCTCTCTCCACTGTTCTCTGTCTCATTCTCTCTCTCTATCTCTCTCTATATCTATCTCTCTCCTTGTCTTTTTTTATCACTGTTTTTATTCATGTTTGGGATAATAATTTGGGAATACAATAGACGCTTAATATGTCAAACGAGAAGCAAGACTTTTATTTTGCAGTTTACGACTCTCTCTCTGTATGTCGTTTTGTCTGTCTGTCTGTCTGTCTGTCT